>PVIJ01014689.1:0-39517 GCA_004024925.1 Scalopus aquaticus
GGAGGAGAGGATAAGGGCACAAAATGGAAGAGAGGAGAATACAGGGGACCATGGAGATGGATCACAGGTGAATTGGTGGTGGGCTGCCCAAGGGGAATACAAAATGTAAAAGACATAAATAACAATAAAAATAAATAAATAAAAATAAAAATAAATAACTTAAAAAAAAAAAGAAGGAAAGTTGAAGGGCCTCCCTGGTGGCGCGAAGGGTTAAGTGCAGCGCTGTGGAGCTGTCTGCAGCTGGTGCTACTTCAACTGGGCTGAGGAGCTTCCCACATGGCGCAGCAGACCTCTCCTGCCTCTCTTGCTGCTCTGCTCAGCAGTGTATTTCTGATCTGCCTGTTCTGCTCCCCACTCTGTCTCTGGTGAACACTCTCACCGCCCCACACCTCTGGCCTGCACCCCAGCTTGTATGCAAAAAATAAATCTTTAAAAAAAGAAAGAAAGTTGAAAACCACTGGTGAAGACTGAAGTCTTTGGACTCAGGTCCTATACTTATGCCTTTGGGCATGTGAATTACTTTGAACCTGTTTCATCATCTCGAAAATGGGGATTGGTGTAATCTGTCCTGAACGATCAGGTGATGAGATCATGGAGAATATAATGTAGGCATGGAGTAAACATGACTTCACTCTCTTCCTCTCAGGCTGGCTGGACTCAGTTCTGAGTGTGTGTGTGTGTGTGTGTGTGTGTGTGTGTGTGTGTGTGTGTGTGTGTGATGATGATGAAGTGGAGTGTCTATTGAATAGACAGTAAGTGGTTATCTTTTTCCCTGGCAGTTTCCTGCCTCATATTTTCCCTTATCCCGCGAATTATTTGTTTTCAGTGGTAGTATCATATTCATCTGCAGACAGTGAGGGACATGGGAGCTGAGATAAACCAGGGGGTGACAGTACATGCTGAGTACTGCATGTGTGATGGCTAGCTCCCATGCACCTTTTCTGGACTGATGAGACGCGCAGGCCTGCAGAGGGCAGCACGTCGCCAGGGCTTCAACCGCGCAGGAGGGGCTCAGGCGCTCTTGAACACTGCAAGAAAACATAGCCTTCCCAGGCATACGGGGAACCTGGGGATTTCTGGAAGGAGACTCAGTTCTGGCGTTGAGATACTTGTTGTTATTATATCCTGAAAAGCAGAGATGCTGGCAAGATTGGGGTTCCTGGACTGCTGCTCCCTGTAGTCAGCCAACCTCTTCCCCAATCCCTCAGGGACCCATTGATAGTATCCCCCAACTTCACACCTGAGAGGCACCTAAGTGGAGATCTAACACTGACACATTATTTTACCAACCCAGAAGGCAACTAAGTTTGCAAGGTAGGTATGTTTGTATCCTCATCTTAAAGAGGAGAAAACAGAAAGTCAGAAAGGTTAAGTATCCTACCATAGGTTCCACAGATAAGAATTAATAGTTAATTAAATTTATGTTAATTCAGTTTCTTTTGTTTTATAGGCAACAGATTATGTCTAGTCAGCTTACAGAGCAGGAGAAACTGGAATCTCGGGATACCTGAGAACAGCAGGACAGGTGTCTGGTTTGACCCTGAGGGGCAGGGCCGGGGCACCTCAGGAACCACAATGGCAGCGTGTGGCCCTTTCTCTCCGCAAGCACCTGTAAGACCGAGCCCCAGTCCACTTCCATCCAGGCCCTGAGTCTGTAGGGTCTAAAAACTCAGGTTCCCAGGAGAGAGGTTCTGAATGGACCCACCTGGATCACTTCCAGAGGCCAGGGTGTCAGGTCACCAGTACAAACGTGAGATTTCAGGCCCCCTGCAGCACAGCTGATCTATCCCATCTCCTGTCTCTCGGTCAGGGTCTTTGCTCTGGTGCCTGGTGCTCTCAGGTAGCTGCAGGCTAATCCCAGTGGCAGGCCTTCTGAGGATACAAAAGGCGCTATTTGCATTTTAATAAGGGATACCCAGAGAGCAGAGGTTTTGGGGTCTTAAGAGATCTGTTCTCCCCAAATGCTGGGAAGTCTAGGCATTATTACATTAGAGGGACACCAGCGATAGGGAACCCACGCCTGGGACCTCCTGTTACTCCACACAGGGTGCCTCCAACTCATGAACTTCCCCCCTTTATCTTGCTCCTCCTTTTTCCCCCAGCTCCTTTCCATCTCTCTCTCCAAGGATTTAGTAATATGTTGTCTAGACACTACTGCTGCTGTTTCTCCTCCATTAATCCATTTTAATTGGAAAGTTATCATAATGCAAACTCTCTTTGGTATTATTTGAGGCTCTGCATTATTAGAACTTCACCAACTCGCTTTCCCAGCAAATTAAACTTGCTATGGAAGCAATGAGATCAGCTGCTCATATTAAATCAGGCTGCGTGTTGTTAAGCGGGGTTGGGAATGAGGCTTCCTCAGCTGGGTGGGGTGCCTTGCTGGAGGCGTTTACAATGGCACCACTGTTTCTATACTGGGGATTTGGCCTCCATGCCCAGTTCTTCTCTTTGGCTGAGTTCCCTGTGTTGGAAATTAGGGATGGGAGGAAAAAGGGGACTAAAAGCCTCTGGTGGTATCTGGCCTCTCACCCAAAACTCAGGGCAAATGGCCAAGATCAGAATGCATACCAGCCTGACACTTGATAGATGTCAGTATTAGTCCTTGGGACGCTGTAAGCAGTGTTCTCAGTAGCTTTGTAGAGAGCTGGAGACCAAGGCTCAGAGAGGGCAGTGGCTCTTGCTCAGGGCGTGGAGGCAGCTCTGAGCTGCAGGGTTGTACAGATGTGGTAGAGCAGAGACTCCTCTGAGTCAAAGTCCCTGCCACCGTGAGGGACTAACATCAGACCAAAGGAAGCACGTGCTTTTTTCAGGGCAGACCCTGGAATGGATTCACTTCAGGCTGATGGTATGAAAAGCAACTCCTAAAGTGACCTGGAAGAGTCACGACTGGTCTAAACCAGTCATGGAATTGTGTTTCCCTTTGCCAGTGATGGGTCCACAGGCAAGCGTCTCGATTCTGGCTGACCACACAGAAGAGCGAGACCACTGGGGACTTCTGGAAGAAGTGCTTCTCTGATAACAGAGTGTTTGGACAGGAAGCTTTTTGCTTCCTTTCCTTTCTTCCAGTATGGACACTATTTGTGGGGACTTTAAAAATATGTCCACTGATTCTTTGGCCTTCCCCTTTCCAAGGGTGGAGTCTCATTCTATTCCTTTTGACTGTGGCTGGACTTAGTGACTTGATCCTAACAAAAAGAGCATGACGGAGTGAAGGTGTGTTCCCTTTGAAGATAGGTCAAGAAAAGAAATTGATCCGTTAGCTTTCTTGTGGACTGCTCACTCTGGGGGATGCCAGCTGCCTCGTCATGGGGACCCTCACGCAGACTGTGGAGGGATCCATATGAGGAGAGACTGAGGTCTCCTCTCCAACCCAGCACCAACTTGCCAGAGGGGTGAGTGAAGCACATTCTCCAGCCCTGGCAAGACTTCATATGGCTGTGGCTGAGGCCGACATCTTGACACCTCACAAGAGACCTCAAGCCAGACCCCCAACCACGCTGCTCTAGAATTCCTACTCAGTGGAAACCATGTAAGATCACAACTGTTTATTGTGGTTTTAAGTCACTGAGTTTGGGGGTCATTTGTTACTCAGGCAAAGATGATGAACACAGGGTCATCCAGCCATGTTGGAACCACGAGATGACACAGAGTTGTCTATGGTTACATGAGCCCTAAATTCACTGTTAGTTAGGGGTTTGGCTGCTTCTAACCAAAGGAAGAAGCACACCAGCTCCTTCCTGCCCCAGCCTAGAGAAGATAGGGGGTACTTCCAGTTTTGTTCCATTGATCTGCAGAAGTCCATGGCTTCTACTCAACTTGGAGGGAGGCAGGGATTTGTACAGGAGCGCATGACGGCTTCTAGGAGGTGGCGATAGAAACTGATGGTAGAATTTAGATGTGGGTGAGAGAGAAACAGGAGAGAGGCCATTTTAGAGGAATAGTCTGAGAAATGCGGGGTGTGTTGGCCTGAGCTTGAGTATGGAGTGAAGTTCCCCATCCTCCTTGCTGGGTCCACTGGCTGACTGGACACATCTCCCCGATAACCTGCTCAATGAGGGTGCCGTGGGTACAACTGAGGTGAAATGCCCAGATTCCTCAGGACTTGCTTCTTGTTCCCAATGCAGCGGGGTCTTGTGGGAATCTGGTTTCCCTCTCTACCCTAATCCGTGCTCTTTGTCAGAATTCATGCTCCTGCTGGACGGTGGGGTGTGGAGCTGGAAGTTCTGTGCAGCGCTGGGAAATAACCCTCAAAAAAACCTTCTAGACTAAACTCAGATCTTGCTAAAGGGCTAAATGGTGCATGTACCTTTTGTATGCGGAGATTTAATAGAGGTCTCTGGAGACATAATACCCCTCGTTGTGGGAGGATGGGCACTTGATGGCCCTGGGGGTTCCTGGGGGTTCCTGACTCTGGGGGATGCTTGCTTGTGTGGCGTGCAGGGATGGCATGTTAATAGCTCCTCCAGGAAGGGCCAACTCAAGTGATGCACGTTTTTGAGCAGCCAAGGCAGGGGTTTCTAGGCAGGAGGCCGGAGAGGCATCAAGTCAGCACGACCCCAAGTCGACTGAAAGGGCACAAGCTGTCAGGCCTCAGCCCAAGTGTATTCCAAGGGACAGGACCCCAAGGCTCTGGGGAGGTGACTGCCCGCCACTCACCACTTGCAGTGCAAGTTCATTGGCTTCGAGAAACCGCTCTTTTCTTACCTGATCCCAGGCTGGTAAGACCACAAAGGCAGCCATGTGGAGTGCCCTGAAGACTGAAAGGGATGTCAGAGGGGCAGAGGTCCTCAGGGGGTATCTAAAGCACCCAGATCTGGGGAGATATTTGCGGTATCCAGTCTCTCAGGGCAGGCCCAGGAATCGGCATTTTTCTGTAAGCGCTCCAGCTGATGCTGACCTACTCAATGCATCTGAGAGCCACCTGACTATCCTATCTGTCCACAGGGGGGCCTGGTGACTGGCGGGGCAGTGTGGGCAACCCTCATGGGACCAAAGAAGCTGAGGGCTACCCAAGGGCAGAGTCAGGGCCAGAGTCTCACTCCCTGGCACCCTTCACTGGCTGTTGGAGGTCTTTCATCCTCCTAAAGGGAGGTGGGGGATGGATCTGTAGAAGTCCAGAATCAAGGGGTGATGGTAGTTTGGGGAAGCAAGCGCTCTTGCCCACCCCGACCATGGCTGTGGACTCACCTCTGGTCCCAGTCCACGTTCCTGATTCTGGGAATATTAACAAGAAGCATCTACATAATGCTTCCTAAATGCCTGGGCACTGCCTCAAATGCTTTGAATGTACATCTCAACTAATCCTCACAATGGATTGCCCTGTGAGATATGCACTATTATTCTCCCCACTTTACAGGGGAGAAAACTGAGGGACACATACACAAATACTGCAAGTTCATCTGGACTCTCAGTCCTTGAGGCTGCTAAGTGGCTTTCCCTCCGGGACTTCTACTTCAAGCCATTATTTGACAGAGAGATACAGCGCAGAGAGGGAAGGGCCAGTCGGACTCCATGCGGAGCTGTGGCCAGGTCTTAGCTCCTGGCCATGTTGCCTTCCTCAGAAAGAGGTGCTTCGGGCCTCAGGGCTCATTACTGATGCTGCAAATTGAATGAAATAGCTGCTTGGTTACAGATTAATAACAGATTTGTTTGTCATTAAGGCAGCATTGTTTAATAAAATTAGTTCAGCTGAGCATAATTACCTTCATATAAAATTCCCCCTTAAAAATTACTTTGATAAATCTAAGCCAATTAAGCAGGCAGAAAGAATGGTGTGTAGGGTTTGGCTTTGGTTGGGTTGGGTGTTCAGTTTCCAAAGCCCTTTGGGTCACTCCACTGGAGACCACTTGAAATCTCAGTAGGGAACATGTAACTCAGCTTCTTCAAGGCCAAACTGTGGAGGGTCTTAGATGGGCTTTTCCCTAAATCCAAAACAAGTAGGCCCTGCCTTCCTTCCAAACTTTCATGCTCATTCCTGAATTTGCTTGAAGTTCAAAGACATTCAAGAGCTCCCCATCATCCAAAATGACTATCCCCAAACTTGATCTTATTGTTCAAGGTCCTACAAGTCTGGACTCATGGGAATTTAGTGGGAATGATGACCAGATTGGGAATAGGAGGCTGAGGTCTTAGGCCCACCTCTGGCTCACGCTGGCTTCAGTCACTTCACTTCCTCCAGCCACTCGCCATCCTCCCAGGCCTCCCCTCTGCTCTCTGTCTCTCCTCCGCAGCTGGCCTGCCTTCTTGACCTGTTCACTCAGCTTACAGGTGATTTCTGGGTCCCCTTTGTTACTGGGGTCACACAGTTGTTTCTGGAATACCCTTACTGCTCCTCTCTGGTGAGCTGGCGTAGGTTTTAGGCTTTAGTCAATACTCAGTCACCCTCTTCCTCTTGCTCTGCGACCCCTTCCTCCACCCAACAGACTTCTCCCTGTCGGGCCCCTGAGCTTGACCTGGTGGGTGGGTGGATGGAATCACACCCCATATGCTTAATTTATAGGATCTCCTTCTACTTTGTCAATTGTAATTTGTATTGTTTCTTTCAATGATTCTCTGGGAATAGCTGCAGTACAATTCAAAGATGTCCGTACTGGATGGGACCCCAGAGACCAGATCGAGCTCTTAGCTATAGATGGAAAATGAGGCACCATTCTCACTTCTAGTGACCTGGATGCTCATCTCCTCACTTCCAGACTGGAACTTACCCCAGCCTGCATTTTCCCGCTCTTTCTGGACTGTTCCAAACCCGCTTTGATCCTCTCCGTGCCTGTTGGTTCCCTGAACAATACTCTCTTTTGACCAGATACCTGGATTTCAGCCATGAGGAAGTGGTTAAGGGGAGTTTTCAAGCAGAAAAGCTCAGGTTGGATTCACAAATCTTTCCTGTGTAATTTATAGGCACGTGTTTCCCAAATGGCCTGCAGGAAGCCAGTGGAAGGCATGGATGCTGCAGAATATGGGGGCAGGGGGGACATTGATAGACTGCATTGTCCCCTGGCATTGCACAGTGCACAGCCTGCACAACTGTACACTGTGCGGAGGATGGAGAATTGGGGACATGTCAGGAAAAGACCCAGCTCAAGTGTCAGGAAGATGGTCGAGATGAAGAGGGAAGTAGGGCACAGACTCAAGCAGGAAAGAGGACAGTCTCGTCACACAGAAAGCCCAGGTCTGTCATGGACAACATCTGGGGCCTGCAGGCTAGTACAAAATCACTCTGCTCTGCAGCGTTGGGCCTCAGTTTTCTCATTTGTAATATGGCAAAAACAACATGTACTTTAGAAGAGCATGTAATGAGAAAATAGATGTGAAAGAGCTTCAAAAGTAGAAAGCGAAACCCAGAAGTCAGTGATGTTAAAGCAAATGAACAGATGTCAGAGCACAGGGTATCTGGAAAGGGCCCTAGAACCCAAGGATCCCCTCCCCCCTGCTCTGAGCCCAATGCCCTGCCTCATGGCCTGGTAGAGGCCAGATTCAGAGCTGGGTGCCCCAGGGATGTGAGAGCTATGGGAGTGATGGGGTGGTGTGGGGTGAGCCACTGGCCTCACTTCTGCAGAGAGAAGGGAGGATATTTCCCTTGGCCCTCAGTTTCCCTTGATGCCTCATTCCCAGGGCTCAGACTCTTGGGGTGGCCTCTCCTGAAAGGCATTACCAGTCACCCTGCCAGAGAACTTGGGAAGGGGAGGGATGGAGGAGGTGGGGGACAGCAGCAGAGGGAATGAAAGCCCAAGCTGCCTGAGCGACAGTCTCTCCTTGGGGGTGGGGGGTGGGGGTGGGGGAGTCGGCTCCCTCTAAAGCCCCTTTTGAAGGGGACCTTGGAGCTCTAATGAGTTGAGAGCTTTTATGGGAGCCCAGGCAAACCAATTAGGTTTGCTTAAAAATATTGTATTCATTAGCATGAAAATAAAGCTGAACTTTTTAGAGATAATTGCATCTTTTAAAATGTGGTAGTCTTTGTCTGGGCTTGTCTCATAAATATGCATGCTGCATAATCCTTTTGGAACCGTGGTCGCAATCATGAGTAACACACAAATGCATCCAGGGTGTTAATATTCTGACAAGAGTGGGGCCTCTTGGGCAGGCAGTGCCACCAGCAGCGGCCTCCGGAGGCGGCCCCGTAATCTCCAGCTGCAGCCTGCATTGCTCAGGGACAGAGCTTGGACCTGGGTCCCTGACACCATAGATCAGGGCTCCCGTTCTAAATCTTTCTCTTTTGCACTGATGTCTCCAAGGAGGTAGGCTGCAGGATTCTTGTGCTTTTGCTCAAGAAGGGAGGCACAGAGGTCGAGCTCAATTTACAGCTAAGGAGATAGAAGCCCCCGGGGGTTAAGTGGGTTGGCCAAGGGCACCGGCAGGGATAGGGCCAAGGTGAAGCCCATCTTGCCACTGCTCCAGCTGATGCTTCTTATCTGAAAGCAAGTGATGATGTCCTTCAGCGAAAGAATTGTGTTCACAGCTGGGAAGGGATTCAGGGCAGGTTGGTGAGCCTGGGTGGTTGAGTTGGGGAGAGCTTTAGCTGCAATCACTCCATTTCTATCAACCTCCCTCTAAACCACCCCAGATAAAACAACCAGTTCACTACATCAATGTAGCTTTAAGAAACTTCTAAGCAACTCCCTTCCCAAATGGGAGTGCTCCTCAGTCCTTCTGGGCAGAAATTCCGGAGCTGCCCATGGTGTCTGTCCTGCAGGGATCCTTTAATTCCCTCCCTCTCCCTCCCTTCCTCTCTTGAGATAGCTTTATAAGATAAGTATCCCACTTCTTAGTGGGAACCTAGGACTGGCCTCCAGGGAAAGCTGGGAGTCAGTGAAGTTTCATTTCAGCAAGCGTTTCCCAAGTCTTTGCTCTGTTCCAGGCACCAAGCTAAGCCTTCAAGGGCTACAGAGGCAGTCAGCAAGGGGGGCTGCCTGCCCAATCTCACCATCTGTGGGGAGGCAGACCCATTTGCCAGAAATTTATGACCTGGGCTCCCTGCAAAGACATGATGCGGGGGTTGGGGGTGTGTGTAGCTTGTGTGCACAAGGTTGTCTGTGACTAGGAAGCCACCTTTTGAGGACTGACTGGGTGGGATTTAGGCAGACTTTGAGCAGAGGGAGACCCAGGGTTTTGGGATGTGCTTGGGTAATCTCTGAGCCTAGAAAGTTTTATTTGGCAGCTTTTCAGTCTCCCAGCAGAAACTCCTCTCTTCTGTCTGGGGTACTCAGCTACCCCTATGTATTGCCCTCAGGCTGCTGCAAGATGTGCCAGGGGTACCAAAGTAGGCTGAACCACATGAAATTGCCATTATTTAACAGTTTTGTGAATACGATGGTGATGTTAGCATCTATAAGGAGCTTTTTGTGTATAGGTGCAGTATATGCATTACCTTATTTAATCCTCAGGAGGAACTCATAAGGGAAATATTGTGACTACTACTCCCATTATACGGACAGAGAAACTGAGGCAAAATGAAGAGAACTCTCCCAGACCTTATGGAGCATTAAATGTATAAGCATTTAGCATGTTGCTAGGTAATTTCAAATTACTCTTAAAAAAGAAAAATCAGGGCCTCCCTGGTGGCGCAGCAGTTGAGCGCTGCGCTATGGATCTGTCCGCAGTGAGCAATGCGAGTTCGACGCCCAGCTGGGGAGAATCCCACATGGCGCGGCAGACCTCTCCTGCCTCGCCCGCTGATCTCCTCAGCAGTGTATTTCTGATCTGCTTGTTCTGCTCCCCGCTCTGTCTCTGGTGAAGCTTCTCGCCGCCCCAGACCTCTGGCCTGTACCCCAGCTTGTATGGGGTACAAAAAAAAAAAAAAAAAGAAAGAAAAATCAGTTTACACTTTTTTTTAAAGATTTATATATTTATACATACAAGCTGGGGTACAGACCAGAGGCGTGGGGCGGCAAGAGGGTTCACCAGAGACAGAGCGGGGAGCAAAGCAGGCAGATCAGAAATACACTGCTGAGGAGAGCAGCGGGCGAGGCAGGAGAGGTCTGCTGCGCCATGTGGGATTCTCCCCGGCCGGGCATCGAACTCGCATCGCTGCTGCCGACAGCTCCACAGCGCAGCACCTAACCTCTGCGCCACCAGGGAGGCCCCACTTTACACTTTTAATAACAAATTTATCAGCTTGACTTTCCCCAGATCTTCCAAACAAGACTGTCTATCATGTGTCCATTATTTTATATATGGATTTTTTGTTATCAATTTTCCAAAACTCTTTGTATATTGTGAATATTAGCCCTTTGTCAGGTATGCATGATGGGACAAATGTTTCCTCTGGTCTGTTACTTATCCTTTATTTCATTTATACGTTTTCCATGCAAAAATTTGTTCTTTTATGCAATTAAATCTGTTATTCTTTTCTTTAATTGCTTGTTTTTAATGCCTTGAATAGGAAGGCAGCTTCCTCTCCAAGATTATAAAACAGTTTACCCTATATTGTCTTCTTTTTTAAAAGAAATATTAAAAATACTTTTTTTGAGTAGAGGGATAAACTGGTAAAGGTAATATGTGGTCACTGTGCACTTCACCACAACACTCCTTTAGTTCTCTTCAGTTTATAATCTGACATGATTTCACTTCCTGTACTCATTGTGGTTGGGTGAGGTCATCTGACTAGTTCTAGCACAGTTGTAAGCAGAAATGGAGAGGTCATTTCAGAACCAGGCATAATGCAAGATCGAGTCTGTGTCCACCCATCCTCTGGCCATGTTTGATATGATGGCTGCTCTAGCTGTTGGCTGCTTCCATTGTGACGTCAATGATCAGGGCCCCCACACCAACCTGCATGGACATGCGCCCTGAGCCTGAGTCGGCCTTCAATGGGTTAGATCTCTCATATTTGAGGGTAGTCTATCCCCACAGCACAGCATTGTCTATTCTGGCTGATACTGGAAGGGATTGTTCTTTTGCATTTTCCATATGGACAGCTTATTGTTGACTTTCCACTTTTCTCATCTTTCCTTGATGCTGTAAAGTGCCATGTTTATCTTGTCCCAATTCTCATATGTACACAGGTAACTATCTGGACTCCTAGTCTGATTCATTAATTCATTTGCCTGTTCTACTAGAATCAACGACTCTATTGATGAAGTGTCGTAACATATTTTGATATTTTACAGTGCAGGTTTTCAAGCATATCTTGTTTATTCTTATGAATTTACTCCTTAGACAAACTTTAGATTTAGTAGGTCAAGTTTCATAAAAACTCCATTGGAAGATGGGTTATGTTAAATTGATCTATTGAGGGAAAACTTTTGTCCTTACATATAGAATCTTCCTTATTTTTTTTCATCTCTTAATCCTTATATAACATATATTTTTTGATCTCCTACTGTATGCCAAGTGTTTTGCTGGCAGCAAGGTTAAAAGACAAATAGAATGTAATCTGTGCCACTCAAGTTCAAAGCCTAGTGGGACCAGGACCAGGGGTGATGGCCCTACAGGGTTGGGACAAGGACTGGTGGGAACCAAAAGATAGTGTGTAATGAAACTCTGTCTTGCAGTTTGGAGAGGAGTTAGCCAGCAAAAGGTCCACTGGGAGGATGGAAGTGTATGACCCAGTGTTGAAGATGGAGATGTGGCAGGAGAGGAAGAGCAGAGCATGCACTGTTGTGGAGTTTGGGGCCGATCCCCAGCAGAGTAGGGTACTTCTGAAGCATTTTGAGATTGGCCCTAAGGCCTTAGTGTAGCTTATATTTGGGATTGATCTGCAAATTTAACTGAGGAGAAGTGGTCTTAAACTTTCCATGTTGAATCACTTTGTCAATCAGTTTGGAGCATTAACCAATCCAAAGGATAGCAACTGTATAAAGAAAACAAAGGACTAAGACCTAATGAGAACTAACAATTATTGAGCACCTACTCTGTGCCACGAGTCCTCAAAGTACAGTATTTGTGTCAGCGTCAGGTCTTTCTGCACAGTATGAAATATCACAATAGCTCCAGCTTCTCTAAACGGGACTCCCATTTCACAGCGGAGACCAACGAGGTTCGGAAAAGTCAGGTGATGGACCCCAAGCCCAAGAGCCAGTGAGAGGTAGAGCTGGGATGGTACAGCAGATTTGGCATTTCCAAATCTAGTAGTCTTGCTGCCCCCCACAGCTGCGTCTTGTTATAAAAAGGAGCTGGTTTTTAGCCTGGGGAGGAGAGGGAAGGCTCTCTCTTGGCCAAGTTTCATTTAATTTTCCATCAGTAGGTGTCAACTGTGAACTAGTCAGAAATGCTAAAATAACAGCTTAAAAACATAGGAACAGAAATGGAAATGTAATTTTAGCGTGCCTCACCAGCCCCCTCCTGAAGATAAGTGCTGCTTATGGAGTATCTGTTACAGAAATGTAACACTTGAGGACTAAACTCACAGGAGTTGCTGGCGATGTGCAATTTAGCAACTCAGCCTGTTAAAGAAGAAGGGAGGGAAAAAAACCAACTCTACAGGCTGAAAATTGAAAACAAAAGGAAATGGAGAAAAAAAGCAACATAGCATTTCTGCCTCTGTTTGAGGTTCCTCCTAATGGCCTGGGAAATAGTTTGTTGGGAAGAAAAGTCTTGCCTCGAGGAAACATTAACTCAGGGATGGGGCCTTGGATGGAAAAGGAGGCTGGGTTGAGCCAGCCAGCCAGAAAGATCACTGGTAAAGCAGCAAGGGCTCCTTCAGCTCCTACTATGTGCTGGGCCTGCTGCTCAGCCAAGTAGGGCTTCAGAAGGAGAGAAGCCCCATTCTTCCCTCCTGGGTTTGCTGCTGGAATTTGGACGCAGTGCCCACTAGGACCAGTGACATGATGAAACACATGAAGAGCCCAGTGATGTGTGGGAACAGATCTCGTGCTGAGAGGACAGAGGGGTACAGCTCTGACTTGGGTGGGCTGAGGAAGGTGACATGGAGAGGAAACATGGGGTCATGACTTAGGGCAAAAGATCTGGGTCCTACTTTCAGCTGTGGCTCTTTCACCTTTCTGGGTCTCAGATTTATCACACTTCAAATTGAAGTTCATTCGGTGGTTTCTCAGGCCCTGAGGCCCCAGAGTCTACAAAGAAGAATTCATAAAACTCTTTCAGTTGTCAGTAACAGTTATCAGCTCTGATTAGCTCAATCAAAGAAGCACTGACTGGGCTAGGTAATTGTGAAGGCCAAAGGTAGATCAGGCACGGCTGGATCTAGGCACCGACAGGTTTTCTTGGGCTTGAGCTTCCTCCCATTAGCCCCCTGGTTATGCTTTTTCTCCATCTTTCCGCCATAAGGAGGCAATATTTTTGATTGCTTCAACAGACTCGCCCCCAAGAGCTCAGCCCCACCTAAACCACAGGGAATGCATTTCTTTTTCCAGAAAAGAACAGCTGAAAGGGAACAGGATCGATGGCAGGCAAAAATGACAGATGATTTCCATCTGGGCCTAGAATGTGTCTCAGGTTCAGATGGAAGAGGTGGAGGAGGGGAGGAGAATTTCAAGGAAAACTGTAGGGTCAAAGCTATGCCACAGGCCTGCCTGGAACAATTGTGAGGCTCAGGATGGGAGAGAGGGGGGCAGACCTTGATGTGGGATCACTGGGGTCACTCTGGACCTGGGACCAGTTCCACTACCCCTATTCAGGACCCCCCCCCCCCTCCACCAAGGTTTCCCTTTGCTGCAAACCACATGCCTAAAATAGTAGGACATTGAACTCATACTAACAATCTATTAAATAAAATAGGTTTCTCCACTTAGTAGACACATGTATTCCATAATGACCAGAAGGCAGATTTCTATTTAGAATGTTCTGGATCCTTGGCGTTTTGCAATCCAAGAATGAGATGAAACAGGGAGAACCTATAGCCGATCCTTCTCTTCCCACCCGACTCCATCCGATCCCTGGAGTGGACACTTCAGCATTCACACCTGAGCTCTGAGCACAGCCCCTATAAAGAGCTGGCTTGGGGCTGTTTACCTCCAGGGGGCTTGGCCTGGGGAAGAGGCCTTGCAGGTCTGGGAACCGTACTGTGGTGGTCTAAGCAGTGAGTTGTACAAATTCTAATCCTGGAATATAGCATGGAGGGGTATGTGGCTCTAGGTGTGCACTTCCTCTTGGCCCTGTAGACTACTTGTGGCCAGAGGAGGGGCTGAATAAAGGCCTGGGCCCAGAGTAAAGACCTATTTGCCCAGTTTGAGGGCTAGTATGGGAGGGGAGCCAGGAGTGGATGCGCCCAGGTGGGGTCCCAGAGGAGAGTTAAATTTGGAAGGCAGATGGGGAAATAAAATTGAAAAATTTGTTTGGGCTTGAATGAGATGGCATTGAACATGAGGCTCCAGAGGCTGAACTTGCTTCTACTGACAATGGGAAATCTTGAGGGGTCTGAGCAAGACTGAGGCAGGACTGGCCCCAGGTCCAGAGTGACCCTGGTCCCACATCCTGGAATGCCCCTCTCTCTCCCATTCTGGGGTATTGCAGGAGCGGCTTCCTCCATCTGCAACACCCTTCACCTTGAGATTGAGCTTTGCTGTGAGGACAAGTCCTTTTCCCTGAACTCCTATCCTCACCCCCAGACTGATTTTTCCCGGTACTCCTGGGGCCCCTTGTGTTTTCTTCCTCACAGGTCCCGCAATGGCTGGTCTCTGCAACAGGGGTTCATTACACCAACATAAGGAGGTCTACACACCAGCCCCCACCAATTGTTTGTGGAAGAGAGGAGAGTAATGCAAGAAATACAAGGGAGGTGCGGCTAAGTAAAAGCACATTGTAGAAAGTTATCTCACCTACAGTCGGCCCTTGAGTAAGGGGTTTTTGCTAATGTTTCATTATAATTGATGAGGAAGCAATCCCAGCTGACACCAAACAAGTAAATCATACTGCTATTTGAGGGCCTATTGCCATTATACGCGGCTTTGCCTTAAAGTCTCCGTTTCCAAGAACCTATTGACGGTTAAGTGAGGACTTACTGTACTAGCCCTTTGGTGTCTTGGTTCCCTTGCTCTCTCCATCTCCCGCCCCCCCCCCCAAACACCATAGAATTTGAGCGCTGTCACCACCTGTTTGTAAAGTCAGTCAGGGGCCCACAGCCACTCCGTTGCTCCCCTGAACGATTGCAGGTCTCTACTTGACGCCCCCTTCCCTCTCAGTCTTTCTCCTGGGTCTTTACTCCAAGGTCACCGGCAGGGGCACTGCCTCTCTCCACCCTCTTCTCTACTTCTCTTCCCCACTTAAGTTTCTCTCCTTGCAAGTTATCCCTTCTAGTGTACTCTGTTTTCTGTCTTTGTCTTTCTTACTGTCGTTATCTCTCCTCTGCAGTCAGGACCACAGGAACTGGGATAGTCTCTCTCTTTGCTTTTACTTTTCTTTCCATTTATTTTATGCTGAACTTATTCCTGGGCCATACTTTTTTTTTCCCTCCAGTTTCTTCTGGGATGTCTTTGCCTTCTGTGCCCTGGGGTATTCTCTTCTCTTCTGGTTTAGGAGCAGCCTGCACTTTGTCAGTAGGGGCCGGTTCAGTGTGGCAGAGGCGCTCATGGAAGGAGGCTTTCAACCGCGAGCTCTGTAAGTCCTGCCCCACCTCTGGTTCCCCTGGATGTGCTCAATGACCGGAGTCTACATCTAAACCCTTACGTTCGGCATTACTCTCTGCATTTTAAGCATGTGCAGTAAAAATTCAGCACTCTTTCTGGGCCACACATCCTGCGTCCAACCCCACTATTTGGCCTGGGCACACCCACCAACGCCCCCATTGTAACGCCAGAACGGCACACACTGCTTGTGTAGACGGACATCCTTCAGATACCAGCGGCTTTTCTGATGAGATGCCCTTGATGGCCTGGGCAGTTTCACGGCTGTTGTCAGTATGAACAGGAAGGTTTGAACCTTTTGATTTGCATGACTGTGTAGGCCTTTCTGACTCAAGTGAGCAGCCAACCATTTTCAAAGGTCACCTAAAGCTGCTTAGGGGAAAAACTATTTTTTCTCTTTTGTCACTGATGGTCTCTTGGCACCTACATCAGTGCCAGGCATACAGTGGATGCACAATACAAGTTATTAAATTATTAAATGAATGCCTGTGTCTCCAAACCAGTGCCTCTCAAACAAAAACGTGCACATGAGTCTCCCTGGGGAAATCACTAAACCTTAGATGCTGATTCAGGGGTCTGGATGGAGAGAGATTCTGCATTTCTGAAAAACTCCAGGTGATGGAGAGGCTGCTAGGCTGTGGACGGAGGCTCTAAATGGTCGTCCTTTTCTTCCTCCCACTCGTCCCCTCCCCTCCCTAGGAAGGAGGGTGGTCTGGATTTGGAGGTGGGGTAAGGGTTCCTTGGAATTGAGAGGAGCAGGTGGGACCCTTCCAGTCCCCGTGATGGGGCCATTTGGCTCTGGTGTGATTGGGTGGCCAACCAGCTGGCCGGTGCATTGATTGAGTCAATGATGGAATGGCCTGGACCAAACTTTCCCTGTTCTGTGCTGGCTTTCAGAAAGAACTGTTTCCCCTCCCACGTCTCTTCACTGCCTCTACAGCTGGCTCAAACAAACGAAAGATTTCTCTCCATCGCTGGGCTCTGTTTGGCTTTGCACCTGCTGCCCGCAGCTGTTGCTGAAGTTCCCGTTAATGGCACAAATGGAGTTTCTAATGGCCGGGCCTAAGCCCTGGTTGGCAGCAGGGCTGAGGATGTGTGGGCTGTCCAGACAGATGGGAACTCTGCCAATGCCCGGATCCAGGCTGCACTGTCAGTCAGATGGACAGCCAGACAGTGGGTCAGACGGCCAGATGGACAGACTGCCAGACCTCCAGACAGCCAACTCAGAATCTTCATGCTGAGAGGCTGTTTTAGGGCACTGAGGGAGAAGTGTAGAAGATCCCCAGCCCTGAGGAGCTCACATTTTAATTGAGGTGGAAAAACATACAGAAAAGAGTTGCAGGAGTTGAGACCCTGGGTACAAACCTGGGCCTGAGTTGTGTCCGTGAAGCCATCCAGGAAGAACTCTAGGAATTCTGATGAAAGAATATTTCTTCTCCCAAAGATTCTGATAACTTTAATAGAGTATTTTAAATTTAAACCTGAGATGCTCTCTGCGGCTAAATAGCGCATGCATTCATTAAAAAGTTGTGACATGTAAAAGCTTTTTAATTTACTGAAGCAAAATAAAATCATGGGTGACCCTGACTGGCCATTATCTAAAACAGCTAAGGGCTCTTGAAGATTCTAAGGGTTTGCATTTTCTTCTGCTGCTAGTTTTTGGAGTTTATTCCAAAAATAGATACCCCCAAACTCAAATATTTATCCCAAAGCTGATGTAGGTCTGGTGATATTATATTTACTGAGAATATTCTATATACTAGGTGCATAGCTTGATTGCTTCCTCTTGCTATGTCTTGCTATGAGGTGGTGGTAGTCATAAACCATTGAGCCACTCATTCCATTTGCCCTCCATCTGGTCACTGTGTCCCGATTCCTCTGGAGGCAACCCATCCTCTTCCACTGTCATTCCTGCAGAGGTGTGCCATGTGATAGTCCTGGCCAATCAGAGCCTCTGGCCATGGTGATTGGTTCAAGGATGAGCACATGATCTGAGGAGAGCCAATGATGCTTAGGAATGAGGTTTTAGTTTATCCTCACCCCCCCAAAGATGTGGAGCTGAGAGGATTCAAGACCAGGAACTTCTGCCACTAGCTTATGGACCACAATAGGAGAGTCCCCCAAAGAGCCTAGGTTCAGTCAGGGACCATGCACCATGTGGAGTCTCAAACTGAGGCCTGTAGAAAACTAGTTTCTGCTCTTTCTTCCCTCCTCTCATGCCCTCCACCCATCCTGCCATCCTCATGCCTCAAATGGCCCTCGGCACTTTCTCAAAAAGTTAAACATGGAGTTACTATATGATCTGGAAATTCCACTTCTATGAATATATCAAAAAACAGAAGTAAGGACTCAAACAGATATTTGTACAACCACATTCATGGCAACATTTTTCACACCAGCCAAAATGTGTAAACAATCCAAGTGTCCATCATGGATGAATGGATAAATAAAATATGGTATATCCATACAATGGAATATTATTCAGCCACAAAAAGGTATGAAATTCTGACATCCTACAACATGAACGAACTTTAAAGACATTAAACTAGGTGAATAAGCCACATTTAAAAGGATAAATGTTGTACAAACCCATTGATGCAAAGAGCTAGAGTAGTCAAATGCATACGGACAGGAAGCAGAATAGTGGTTACCAGGGACTGGAAGAGGAGGAATGGAGAGCTGTGTTTAATGGGTACAGAGCTTCAATATGGAATGATGGAAAAACTTCCAGAAATAGATGGTTATGATGGTTGTACAATATTGTGAGTGTACTTAATGGCAATGAATTGTACACTTAAAAATGTTAACATAGTAAATTATTTATATATATATATATATATATATATATATATATATATATATATGTGTGTGTGTGTGTGTGTTTTACCACATTTTAAACATTAAAACATATGCCTCAGATCACACTGCATTGTAGCCTTCTATGCAGAAGAGGTTTTCCTTTCCAGGGACCACGGACTTTAGCGGAGAAGACCATCTTGTCTTCATCTATGGCTTCCAATTGCCTCATCACTCCTGCAGTGGAGGTGGTCCACCTGATAGCTTGGAGGCTGGGTCTCCTCCTTGCAGTCCAATGGACATGGCTGGGTGACCAACTTCATGGACTGAGTATAGGCACAACTTGGAGAGAGTGTGGGTGCTGGTCCAGACCAACATAATGGAGTGACTATTGCCATAAGCTGAGCCACGTGTATTATGTTGACCCAATATCATAGGTCATAGGGCAATAGTAATGCTGCAGAATGCTGTAGAAAAGGAAGCAATGACATGCCTTAATTAAAAAATACTTTTTTTCTAAAAAATACTAGCCACCATCTGAAACTTGGGTGATCTATAATCTCTTGCTGGTGCAGGGTCTTGTAAAGAACACAGTATCCGTGAAATGTTATAAAGAGAATCACAAGAAAAAAATGTCTTCTTGTATAAATAATGCCCCTCCCAGTAACTGCCAAAAAAGCAGGGTTCAAACTCCCACATATGCAGATTCCCTGGGGGCCTCTCGCTCAGACCCCCTTCTCCCAAATGTCCAGGTACTCCTCAACTTTATGAAAGACCAGTCTAGTCTGTTCACAAAGCCGGAACAAAGTAGCAGCTGCCTGAAGTCAGAATATGTGTGACCCATCCAGCAGCTACAGTGCCACTCAGACTCACTCCAAATCAGGGACTACTGAAGTCTGAGGCAGGGGCTCAAAAAGATGCCCCCCAACTACAGCTGCAGGGGCTAGAGTGCGGCATCTCTGGTCAAAGCAGAAATGGGCTGTGTGGGGCTGGATTGGAGACCCCTGGCTGCCCCCTGCACCAGTTCACATTCCCATTCAGGGCTTGGTGAGTACAAGAGATTGACCCTGTGATCCCATTCTTTAATGCCCTGCCTGGCCAAGGAAGTTGTAAGTGCAAATCATAGAGGAAACTGTTGGTTGCTAGTTCAAATTAGTTTGAGATGGAGGGGGAAAGCATTTTGGGCTCTCATAATGGCAACCCAAGGGTTGACTTCCACATGGTGGGCCCAGGGGTCAATGGAAGACATCAAGACTCTGTCTCTTTCTTCTTGGCCTGTGTGGCCTCTGACTGACTTTATTCTTCATGTAGATCTTTTCTGAGAAGCAGGCAAGATGGCAACTGGCAGTTTTAGACTCATGGTCTCTTAATTTAGCAATTGTAATTGATAGAAGTCATCTTCCTTGTCAGCTCTGGCAAAAAGTCCCAGGGCAGCCTCCAGTTGGCACACTGGCCTCCCTGGATGAATTGGAATCCCTTTTATCGGGTATTCTGACTGGTGGGCCTGTGGTTTCCCATGATTGACAGTTCCCTTGGGACTACCAAGAATGCAACATATCAAAGCAAAAGTGGGTGTGTTATCAGAGGAGGAAGATGGAACAAACCAACGGCCCTGAAATACTTGGGAACCAGAGTCTACAATAGGGGAGGGAGGCGGCATGGCTCCAGATTCATTCCTTCCCCAGAGTGTGGCCTCTGTCCTAAAGAGCTCCTCAGGTCAGGTTCTGGGGTCCATCGCTGCCCTGATCCCATCCAGAACCTTTGGGTTTGTCCCAACACACAGGAAGCCCTTCCTTCTTTGGCTCCCAAGTCTGGACTCGGTGCAGGAACTCTTGTTTCAGTGAAAAGCCTCCCCTGGTCAGACTTGGGCACAGCCCTGGACATATTATAAGCCATCAGATGGGATTTGCTGCATTTGTTGGCCATCCTGGTTGTGTTCCCTCCTCATCTCCACGCCCTCTTGCTTTGTGAGGTTCCAGAAGAGTGAAGCATGGTGATAGGTGCCCAGAGCTGGCGTGACTTAGGCAAATGTATGAGTGTGAGAGAACAAGATACTTTCATCCCAGTAGGAATCGGCAAAGGCACCTCTGGTCAGCTCGAATCTGGGAGCTATCACACTCAAATCAATGTTCAGACTTAGAACAAAAATGCATATCTATCTCCCTCCAGTTCTCTCAGCCTCCCCTCCTCAAAGAAGGCGTCTGCAGGGACAGATGGCCCTGTGTCAGCGTCCCTGTGTGATATTGATGTGAACAGCAAGGGGAGGCGACATGTCTCATGGCTGTAAAAATAGATGTGCATTAGGAATGCATGGAGTCAGACCCCTCCTCCGGCCACGCCAGCTTGCTATTCTAAACCCAGCGCTCATGGGTTTGGTATCCAACCACTCGGCAAGGCAGAGCAGTGGTCTGGAAATTGACATTTAAAGGGTTTGAAAGAAATAGAAAGCGGCATAGAGATTTCTTTTTTTAAGTCAGTCTGGCTATTTCTGAATGGGACATGCCAAGGAAACCGGAGATCAAATTCACAGCATTTTTGAACCATAGCGTCTAAGAGATGGAGGGGGCTGCAGGAGCTGTTCTGTCTGGTCTCCCTTTCAACACAGGGATTCCTTTCACTAAGCCTGTGATGATTGTCTAGTGTCTGCTTGGCTACCTCCAGTGATGGGGTGCTCTCTACCTTCAGGTCCAGGTTCCTTGGGATAGTCTTGGATTCCTCTGACTACTATTTCAAAGTGCTTTTAAGAAAACATGGACTTGATAGCTGTCCCTCTGTGCAACCCTTCTACTGACCTTGGGGTTTTGGCCCATTTTATGGCCTCGAAATTTACATCCACTGGTATTTCTTGGGCCTCTGCTCTCTGCCGAGCTCTGCAGGAGAGGCTGTGGAGGCTGAAACAGAAGACATAGTTTCCAAAAGCCAGCTAGCACACAATCTGGGGAGATAATGAACATGTGTGGAATAATGAGATAGTGCATGGCGACAGGATATTATTAAATTTGACATTGTGTGATACTGTTTCCTTCCCAGTCAAAATCAGTGGCAATTTTTGCCACCCCCGTGTTGGTTAATGACACCTACATTTTAGCAGTCTCTCAGACTCGGGAGCTTGGAACAACCTTGCCTGCTTCTTACATGCTCCCTGCCCGTCTGGTCCCTCACTGATCCTGCAGAGTGGGCGCTCATAGGCGACTCCTCCCCTCCATCTTCTCTCTGCTCCTACCATCTTCACCATCTTCAGCTTGAACCCTGGATTTCCTTGCTGTTGGACCCTACGTGACTCCCCTTAGATTTTATGCCTATTTATATCTGCTTTATGGGGTGCCACACACATGTACTCCATCCACTTCAGATGCCTTTTGCATGCATCATGTACTCCATCCACTTCAGATGCCTTTTGCATGCTCCCCTTAGGCCTTTGCTCCCCATGTTTTTCCCTGCTCCTCTTTTTGTCAAAATTCCATCACTTCTTCGAGCTCTGGTGGAAACTTTCTTCTCTGCAGTCCCTGTTTCTGGATGTAAACAAGTTACGTATTTCCTGATGGTGGCCGTTTTCTGTACAGCGACATCACTGGCCACCTCTTGAGTCCCATCTTGGCTTTTAAGGCTCACAGTCCCATGTGATGGAAAACACAGTAGGCCGAGTCATAAGACCTGGGTTTGAATCTGCTTTCCACTACTTAACAGTTGTGCTCTCAGATAAACGCCTGACCTTCACTGGCCCTGTTTCTATTTACTTCTGCAAGATGGGGGAAACACCACCCACCTTGCAGGGAAGCTGATTAACTGAGACAGTGAATGTGGCAGGTGTTTTTCAAACACCTTTTCAAAGGCATTTCAAACCAATGCTTTACAGGTATTGGTTACTATGACTAAACTTTAGAAAAGAAGCTGAACTTGGACCCTTTTTATAGACTTGGGGTTTATATGAACAAGTATTTACTGGGTACCTGCTGTTTATCAAGCCCCTGGCAGGAGGAAGGGGTGGCCTTCAGTCCACAGCTCACAATGTGGGGAGATAACAAACCCCTGTGGAGTCACGAGAGTGTTGGGCTAGACAGGCTGTTATTAAATGCAACACGAATGAGGCTGCCTGGGAGCAGAGTGGGAGTTCTGAAATCAGGGATGGCTCCCTGGAAAAGGCAGACTGGAACCAGAACTTGGAGGGTGGGTAACCCCTAAGAATGTGGGGAGGAAGCAGGAGGGCAGTCCAGGCAGAGGGATTTCTCTGCAGAAAGCTGCCCACATCACTCAGGGTTAGATGAGAGAGGAAGTCTCCTTCAGTCAGGAGCAGGGCTGATGCAACCAAACTAGTACTTTATTTGCAATGAGAAAACTGCAGCTGGGGTGCATCAGTGTCTTATCCAAGCCCGGGAGCCTGGGATGGGGCAGAATTGGGCTCTTTGTCAGGTGAACTGAACCTCAGTATACCTGTTAGACCCTTGTTTTGCAACCATCCTAGGCCGGGTAGGTTCATCTTCAGTTCTCGCAGATGAAAAGATCATTTTGGAGTCTTTGGTAGATTTTTACAGGCCTTTAATGCTGAAGACCAGCTTTTTCTCTCAATATTCTCTGGCTGCTCCTCCTGAGTGTCCTCCTCTCCCCTTAGAATGACACTGCCTTTATAGGCCCTTGCCACAGGTGTCCTCATTTACCTATACGCATGCCCAGTGTTCTCTGGGCCCAGGTGTCCGTAATTACAGGTGTGCGTGCAAGGCCACAGGTGCTGGACATGGATGCTAATGGTGGGAGGGCATAAAAAAAAAAATCCTGCTTGCTTAGTTTACCCTACAGTGCTCTTAAGGGAAAATGCCCAAGGGAAAGAGCCTGGGCCTTGCGATTGTGTCCTGGCGACCCTGGGAGCTGGGACAGAGCAGGGCAACTGATCCAAGGAGGGTGATCCACAGCCCACTAGGGACCTAGAATGTGGCTTGATATGAAAAGATAAGGGGGGTGGGGGCAGCAAGTCGATGCAGTCGCTAAGGAATTGGAATTTAAAAGCTCAGAGAAAAAGGGGCAGGTGGAACCAGAGATTGGGTCAGAAATGGCGTCTTGGGGTAGAGAAGGCAAGGTTGGGGTTGGCCTTTTGCAAGCAAAAGCCTGGAGACCACAGAAGATGGTGGTTCTCACACCTGAGGAGCTGAGAAGGTGAGAGCGAAGTGTTGGTGGAGAGGGGTCAGGCAGTGGGCAGAGGGACAAGAGGGAGAGTGACTGTCCAGCCATGCAGACTGGGTCCTTCATGTCTCTCTGACCAAACCCAGTTACAACCCTAATCCACACAGTAATCTCATCGCTCCCCCCATCTCTCCTGAGCAAATGTGTTCCTAGGACCCCTGGTGCCCAACCACAGACCCTCTGACTCCTCTGTCGTCTGTTGAAGGAGACTGAACTCAATTGCTGTTCTTCTGAGAGGAGAGCCACGCAACGGCATGGAGAGGCATTTGCAGGTGCAGATATCTCTAGCCTCCGGGCCCAGCTTCAGAGCAGCCTGGCTCTGAGCCTTGATGAACCCTTGGCAGCCCTGCAGCTTAGAACCCTCATTCTCAGAGGCCCCCAAGACGAGGGAGGAGGCTGGTGTCCCTGGGGGGTTGACAGGGGAGTGGGTGGCAGTTGACTTAATCCAAGAAGGGACCTGTAAGGAGTGGGGATATGGACATCAGAGGAAGAGCTTGGTGTGGAAAGGCTGAGAGGCCTCCACACACACATAGCCCACTCTGCTATCACCCTGCCTTCTCCCAGAGAGGGCCCCAGGTTTGCTTCCAGGGTCCCAGAGGTTAAGGTTCGTGTCCTCTGGTCTGACTCCAGTGCCAGCAGGCACAGGGCAGGTGCGCTATGGATTTGAGCAAATGTATGAAGAGGGTCCCGGAGCCGTTGGTGGATTTTTCAGGGTTTAAAGCTCTCAGGGAACCGGGTACACAGGCACGCCAGGCAGGGAGGCTGGCATGCAAGGAGGCAGGCACAGCCAGGCAGGGGGTGCTGGGAGGGAGGCAGGCAGGAAATAGGCTTTCAGCCCTCTACAAATCTTTGTGCTCTTTCTCCGAGCTCCTCTACCATTCTCTCTTGCGTGTTGTCTCATTGTCTCTTCTGTAGTCGCGCAGCTCATTTTGCCACTGCTGCTGCCACTGCTGCTGCCACTGCTGCTGCCACTGCTGCTTTTAACCTGGCCTCTGGGCTCAGGTGTGCACACTCACGCATGCCCCACACCATGTTCCAGGTGTCCACAATCAGGCACACGTGTCCCATGCCTACGCTCCCGAGCGCCTCCTGCAGTAAACACAGTCAAGGCTGGAGATAACCACACAGGACAGTGGTACAAAAAGACTGATCAATTCACTTACCCTACACTGAGTGGGCAAGTGAGGACCCATCCCCTTGGAGTGGGTCAGGATACAATCCCATTAATCCAGTTTTGCTCTCTCCCCAAACACACACACTCCTTCCTTAATTCCTTTACTTCATTCAAAATATCTTAAACATGTCTTCTCTAGTTTCCTAAGGAAATAGATTGGTGGCAAGAGATTGGTCTTAGACTAGGCCTGTTGACAACCAGCTTTGAGGCTTTCTTGAAGGCTGATGTCCAACTCAGTCCTTCTCTGCAGAATTGGGGAGGCGCTCAGTCAACAGAAGCTCTTGCCACCACCAGCTCTGCCCTCTGAGCCAACAGTGAGATAACCGCTCTTCCAACTTCTCTCCCTTTAATTCTGAGCTCAGAAAGTCTGTTTGAGGCTGAGTGATGAGAAACTGACTTCACTTGGGGCAGTTCCAGACAACCCTAGCCCTAACCTTACCCCTAACCCTAACCCCGGCAGGCACCCTTTGTGCTCTTATGTCCCAGGCTCTCTGACTGCCCAAACTTCCCTAGCAAGAAGTCACGCCAAATGTGATCTGAAGTTCATGCTTGAGGAATTTTGCTTCTCAACAGCTCTGGAGATCAAAAAAAAAAAAAACAAAAACAAAACAAACCCAAAACACCCCTTAAGGACTAAACTCTCTGAGTTCTAGGTCCATGAAGTCAAAATATTCCCAGTGGCGAGGTGTTGTGCCAGCACGGTGCCAAACAGATTCCCTGTGATTCAGGCAGATGGGTAAGGACGCGTTCTGGAGCCCTCAGTGGCTTTTTAGGCTTTTAATGCTCTTTCTGCAGTGAGGCAACCAGGTACAGAGCAGGCAAGGGGGGCCTGGGGGCCAGGAGGCTGGCAGGTCCCCTAGCCCCCAGCAAATTTTCACTTTCTCTGGGCTCTCTGCTGCTGCTTCTGCTTCTACTGCCTCTGTCACGCTCTTGTACTGCTGGGCTTCTCTTGCTGTGTCACTGCCCTTATATACTGTCTCTCCAGACCCAGGTGTGCCCACTCATGCATGCACACACCACCACGAGGCACACGTGCAAGACCACAGGTGTCCATCATTAAATCTAATGGCGGTAGGGAGAAAACCTGATGCCTCTTTCATTTGCCCTACACTAGGCATGAATCGACTAATTCAAGTTTCCATCCTGCCTACCCCTCTACCTTTCCTTCTTCAGTTCATTCTAGAGAAAGGCTTTTTTGATGGAATTGCTGTAGTCTGTGCCTGGAGCTCTCAGCTTTCCTGTGTGGTGAACTCAGTCCCCAGGGCTGGGGCTGGGAGCTTGCCCACCAGAAGCAACAATTGGAAGGTCAGCTGCGAGGGGCGCTGCGGGTCCGCAGAGTGGCTGCTGTCCACACTTTGAAGTCAGAAAGCAGCTGGCAAGTTACAAGGGGAGGAGCTTGAAGGCAATGACTGTATTTGATTTACTGAGAAGAGGTACATTTTGGATCCAGCATCCCCTAATTTGACCTCTAGTTTCCTGGGCAAACACGGTTGGGGGACTCATGAGCATTTCTATGACTGGTGTATACCAGGTACAGGTGGGCAGTGGGGGCTCCAGAGTGTCCTGAGCCCTCCAGGGTTTGGGGGTTGTGCTGGCCTGGGTGACCCAGCCAGTTTGCTGCAGTCAGAGGCAGATTAGATACTAAATTTGGAGAGATGCTGCAGAGGGGCTGATAGAGATGATGCAGGGGTAACCCCCCTAAACTATTTCTATGAGTGACCTCTGACCCACCAATCCCTGGGTCTTGCCATTATCAGCACCATTCATTTTACTGGGCAAGTAATTCATTTACCTGCCACTATTGCCAAGGTGTCATCATTTCCCCAGTTCCGGGTGGAGCTGAAGATATGCTATCAGGAGTCCTTTCAGAAAGTGCTGGCCTTCTGTCCAATCTTTACAGCCAGCATCTCAAGCAGACTTGGCCTACAGCCTTGTAAGGGGATGGGGTGCTGAGGGTTGCTAAGCTCCCCAAGAGAGCAGGTGATAACAAAGTCTCAGTGATGCTCGCAGCCTCCTTTGTTCTCTTATTTGCCCAATGCTGAGCAAACAAGTCACAATAAACTTACCTGGCATTTGGATATTGAAAATACAAAGAGAAAGTGTCTTGAGGCACAATAAAGGAGTTATAGCCTTGGTTTCGTGCAGGAGATTACATTGCCTAGTTCCTCTCAAAGGCACAGTTCTTTCCCAAACAAGAAATGGCTATCTGATGCTGGGGGAGAGTCTGCCTGACGTCAGAGTTTCGATCTTACAACACTAATCTGATTTAACTGAATGCTGACTCAGAATTAGTAGGCTGGACACATGTACCCGTTTTAGCTGAGCCCCAGGAATGATAGGAGAGAATGGCCAGTCACAGAAGTTCCAGCCTCTTTGGGAAGGAAAATCAGGTAAGAAAAAGCAATTGGGGAACAGTGAAGTCTGACCCAAGAGACAACTTGCTCTGCCTCCCCTCCCAGAAAGCCTCTGTCCTGCCCTTGAGAATTAGTGGCCTCTTCCCTCTCCCCTGCAATCCACAGCATGTGGCTGGCACTCCTGTTATTGCACAGAATTCAGTCTGTACCTTTGCACAGTAAATACCTTATACAGCTCTCTCTTTCTCTCAGTAGATCGGGGGTCAGCCCACTCTAGCCCATGTGGTTCATAGACTGCAGAACCAAATGAAGGCTGACTGGAACATGGCTGCTCGGTCACCGCGCATTGTCTCTGGCTACATTTGTGGTAAAAAGACAGAATTGGATTCTGGCAACAGAGAGGGTCTGCAAAGAGGAAAATGCTTGTGATCTGGCCCTTTATAGAAAAAGGTTGCTAAGTCCTGATTAAACAGTATGCTGGTGGAGGGCAGGGACTGCAGCTCATATTTCATTCACATTTCCGGCCCTACCACGAGGCACTTCACAATGTAGACTCCCACTGATGCTTCATTAAAGGAAGATGTGTCCAAGCAGGAGACAATGAAGAGCATCAAGGGGAAACAGTTAAATTACTTAAGAGCAAGAGCCATTTTCAAGGACTTTAAAAGCCTTCATTTACATATACAGAGTTGATAAGCTAATTGTGCAATAATCTTGTCCTAATGTAATAGCAGCCCCTCAGGTCTCATTAGATAACACCTTGTTAACCTAGTACAAGGAAACCTGCTGTTTATTGACAATAATAAAAGTTCAATCTCACCACTCCAATCTCTCTTTAGTCTGAATTAGACACTAGATATTTCCTCTGAATAGGAAATGACTATGAAAATAACGTAGTATAGCGTTCCTCAAACTGTCGAGGCTGCTAAGTGCAGCCCCATTTCATCCATTATCACTATAGACCTGGTACTCAGGGCATACAAGTTTTCCCACACATTTTCCTGGGGCCTAAGAAATGATTGCAACATCGGAATTTTAAAAATGTTGCCTCCAAAGTTAACATTTCTTGAAACAGCAAAACCAACACTAAAGAATGTTTAATTAAAAGTCTACTAAGCAGATGACATTATGTCACTCAACTCCTAAATTACTACGAATTATATTCAACAATAGAACGCTGGTGCATTTTAAGGTGTTTGGAATGAGGTAGAGTGGGGCTTCCAGATGTGGGAATAGGTACAGAGGGGAACACACATTTTGTAAGGTACAAAGTCTATACAATTTTAGGCACCCTTTTTTAAGAGTCTGGATACAGCAAGCTCTTGCTTTTGCAAATGCTACACAAACATTTGGCCAAGTGAACACTTTATTAGGGTGTCAGGGTACCTTCTGAGCCGAGGTAGGTGAGGGACTTTGAAGCTTAAGTTCCATCAGCCTGATGATAAATACACATGCTCCCAACTTAATGATGGTTTGACATAAGACTTTTCGACTTTAGCGTGGTGCAAACGCGATACTCATTCTGTAGAAACAGTACCTCAGCTTTCCCATTTTGAATGTTTATGAGCTGGTGGTGATATCTGATAGGATATTGTCCTGTGAAGCCAAGCCGGGCGGCGGCAGCAAGCCACAGCTCCTCGTCACCCATGCCATTGCAAGGGGAGGACATAACCTGTTCAATTCAGGCTGTTTTTCATGTTCTGTGCAGCATTCATTAGGTTGTATGAGATAGTCCACCCTTAGATGATTTGCTAGTAGAAGTGTGCTGAGCACCTTAAGGTAGACTGGGCTGAGCTGTAGTGTTTGGCTATGTGTATTAAGTGCACTTTAAACTTTATTTTCACCTTACTATGGGTCTAGGAAGAGCTGTACTCTCCTGTGGGTGGGTATAGATGCAGCTAGTCAATTCTGCTTGGGAAGTGATATCACCCAGTCTCAGACTGTCACAGCCTCCTTAACTCTTCAAAGTTCTGAGAAGCCCTACAGTTTCCAAGATTCCTAGTCTAGGACCCAGAGTCTCCAGATCTGTTTTTGCCACAAAGACCCTCTTTGGGTGAGTAGTTTTGAAGAACTGAGAAAACTAGGAAAGGTTGACTTTGTCTCCCCTTTCCCCTGTCCCCTTTCCATCTATGTGGGAGGCACAGTGGCCAGGCCCTGACCCCACTGCTGTCTTGGGGTAGAACTGGGACTCCCCTGACCCTGGGTTACGGTGCAGCAGGTCAGAAAGAAGCAGGCTGGTTGGGAGGAGGATTAGTTGAGAAGACAGGGGTGCACCAACTCATAAGGAATCTCTAATTCTCAAGAAAGAAATTCTGTAGTTCAGACGTTCTCTTGTTCATCATTTCAAAGGAATGGGGCATTTGGATTTAAATGAGGGCAAATGGCTTGACATCTGGATTCCTGGGTCTCACTTACTATTAGCATCATTTTCTTTTTTTGAGTTTGGTACGAGACCAGTGACGTCATTTGCGGTTTCTTGCAAATGAAAATGCTGGGGGCCCCTGTTCAGAAAATTAATCCAGACTGTCAAGAGAGTGACAGCAAAGCATTAAACCATGTGGGGGGCCCTCCCGAGCTCAGGCCCCAGTGACTACATACTTGCATGCCCCTGAGACTGGTCCTGGCTGGGTACAGATTTGTGTTTACTGATTTCCAACTTCAAAGTTTGGGAGATAGTGAAGGTGTCAGTGTGGAAGTTTCAGCAGTTTAAGGGGGGCTGTGATTTGGGCACGATGGGCCGGGTCTGGGCGCCGGGTGGTGGAGACGTGGCGTACCGGGATAGATCATTCATCTAGCATTCTCTGCATCAGTCAGCCTTTTCAATGATTCATCAGCATTGCTGTGCTGCTGTGTAGTTCACATTATTGTGGTAATTAGCTGGTGCTTCTCAAGTGAGAACCCTGCTCTAACCTGGGTGTTTTCAAAAACAGTGCTAGTTACTATGTAACTGGGTAGATGGGGTCAGTGTACAGTAATTCCCTCTTTTCCTGGCTTGTAATAATTAACCCCTTCTGTCAGGGGACTTGGTCTAATTGTCTTTCCTGTAAACAGTTGGTAATTACGAGTGTAGTGATGGGGTGAGAGTGTGGGAATACTGTGTGTGCCCGTTTGGAGGGCCTGCATGTGCCGGCGCAACAGGAAGGTGCCTGTGCGGGGCTATGACAGCATCATCAGGCAAGATACTTCTATTCAGGAGGTGGGTTTTTAAAGGGGCAAGTCTCTGCAGGGGCAGCACAGTAGGTGCTTGCTGAGGGATTTCTGGGCTCCTGTGCCCCAAATGCATGAGAAGGGGTCTTGATACCCATTCTGAACTTCCTCCACCCCTTCCTTAACTCGTTCCCTTGGAGGCACCCCGAAACCCTTCACCCCGCACACGTGCCCTGTCGTCCAGGTGGGGCCTCTACCTGAGGGACTCGTGGCCGTGGCTGTGGCACACACTCCTGCCCCCCCACAGAGGCTCCTCCAGGTCTGCATCTTCTCTTGCAAGACAGGACTTTATTCAACAGAGTGAGAGTAAGGTTGAGAACCCTAAAATGGTCAGGGAAGAGATAGGGGTCCATGTGCCCTATTTGTTTTTTAACCTCCAGGCTGATAAGGGTGTGCTTCCTTGAACCTTGAAAATGGCATTGGTTTTATTTAACAAGCTTTACCCTTTTGACATTCAACTTCTTATTGGCTCATGGCAATGTCCTTCAGAACTGAGAGGAGAGCCTGGGGAGAAGAGTGGGGTTGGCCCAGGACCTGACACCCGGCAGCCTCTGTGTGCAGCCTCTGCCTGTGCTCTGTGGGCCTCAAAGGGCAGCGGGGGCACCTGAGGCCTGAGGCCGTGGTGAACTTTGACCACAGGACTCCCTTGTTGGCTGAGATCCTCCTCCTTAGAGGTGGAACATCAGTGCCCATCTCCTGTCTGTTAACTGTTAGGCTGGCAGGTTTAGGAAATTTATCTCCCCTTAACCCACGTTCTAGATGACCCCCAGATTTGTGCGTCCCTGTGTTTGCTCTCTTGTTCCTAAAGCTTTGTTGAGAGAGACACTTCATAGATGCTTCATGGAGGGTGGGTTAATCATTAGGTAGAGAGCAAGAGTGTCAACACAGGTACAATTTACTTGTTTCTAATTGCAGTAGAGTATCCCTCATTAATTAATAACTTTCTGGGGAGGGGATGCATTTGGTCATCGCATACTGCACTCCTCTGCTAAGGTGAGCTTTCACTTCTCCCTGATGACCTGTCAGAGGGTTGCCCTTAGCAGTCCCGGCCTTATCTGCTCAGTTCCTTATTGTCACAAATGACTGGCACAGTGGTCTTCTCTGCGACCTTGGGCTGTCCTCCCCTCTCTCAGGGCTTCCTCTGGCCCATCTGTGAGCAGACGGGAGTAGAACAGCCATATCGACACGGGAAACATTGCCTTCGCAGCCTCCTTGCTGCCAGGAGCAGAGGTGGGTGCAGGATTAAAGCGCTTGAGAGTGTCCATGAGCGGGGAAAGCCAGACTGAGAAGCTCCCACAGGCTGTGCTCTTGGAGAGAGGGCATTTCGCTATTTGCATGTAAAAGCTCCATGCTGGCCCCAGTGTGATGGCAGGTTTTCTAAGCAGAGCTGTGATCTGCCCCATTGCCACGTGGTGATGCCAGAAGATCTTGGGTCCAGGAGGAGCACCCCCTACAGTTTCCCAAATGGTTCTTAGGCTGGGGCAGTGCTTTCTGGTGACGGAGCATACTCCCAGCTCTCAGTGAGCTTGTTTGGCCTGGGCACTTCGCATGTACCCAGCAGGGTCTGCTTCTTCCACTGGGAAGGTGCAGAACTGAGCCCAAGGAGGTGACGATGGAAGGCTCTGCCAGGTGGAGTCAGCAGCCGCAGCAAGACTAGGTTTCTTGGCGCTGATTCTGGCATTCTTTCCACCCAATCATCTCTCATGCATGGACTGTTCATTGGTCAGAGAAAGCAACTTTATTTCTGGATTTTTCCTTTTTTACATAGTCTTCTGACTAATATTCAGACAATTTGCCTCTTCCTACCTCAGAACTTGCACCTAGAAAGTTTCCATGTGAGGCTGCTACCTCTAAGAAGAACAGAAGGTCCCAGTTGGGCTTATGAAGAATGCAATCAGTTCCAAGCTCCGATCTCTCTGAAAAGTTGTTATTAAATTCTGTGCGTGGCCCTGACCTGGATTTAAAGATTTGCAAGAAGACAAATTCCAAACAGATGCCCATTAGGGCCCTGACAGCCGCAGCTTAAAGATAACATTTACATTCTGCCGGGGTTTGTATCTCTCTGTTCCCTGCTCAGCCCCTCGCCCGCCTCCAGTGGGATCAATACCTCGGTTGAGGTTACGTGGAGGTGGCCACATTCTTTTAAGCTGTTTGTTCAGCGCTTGGTTTGCTCTGCTAACATGCCGGGCACTTCTTCCAACAGGCCTGTTTGCCCAGTATTAGGGTTGTTTGCAGAAACACCTACCTCAATCCAAGGGGGCTCAGCTTTCTAAACAGTTGGTCCCCGCATCTGTCAATCAATAACACCAATCGGATTCCTGATACGGACAGCAAGTGTGGCCAAGTCCAATATTTGTCCAAATGCCACCCCCTCCCTTGCACCTGACTCTGCCCCAGCTTGACAGGGCAGACATTCGCCCAGCGCACGGGCTGCTGGGAAGAGACAGCGCTGGCAAATGGGGAGCCGATTCCAGGAAAGAAGAGCACACGAGCAAACACCATAGTCCTTTATGAGAGGTAATTTACTGAAATACACAACGATTACCTGCTCATCCAGCCTTGGTGTAATTAAAAATGGCAGGCTCGGGGCTCTGATTTCCCCAGTGCTGGCAAAGGAAGTGGGTTTTGACTTAGCGAAGCTTGAGTTGGGTCTGTGGGTGCATGTAGAGTCACACTTAATCAGGACATTTGGGTATTATCAAGCCCAGGAAGTAACTCCCTAGGACAAACCCAAAACAAGAGAAAGCGTACCCTAAGAAGAGGGTGGTATTTAACGGATCCAGGCTTTTCATGTTTTGGAACTTGATAGACGTGTTGGTTTACCATTTATGCATGCACTAAATGCTACTGAATTGTTCCCTTTAAAATGGTTAATTCCATGTGATGTGAATTTCACCTCTATTGGAGAAAAAAGAGGGTGAATCCCAATGAGCCCAGGACGTTTACATTTGAGAGGCTCTAATGCCTAACTCAGGCTTTGGCTCAGAGTAAATGCTTAATAAATGTTTATTGAAAGAACAACCTAACATTTGCACAGTCAACAAAGCTCTTTGTTATACATTAGCTCATTTCGTCCTTAAGAGCCCTATGAGGTGGGCAGGGCTAAGTATTCTCAGGTTGTGAAGGGGAAACTAAGGCGTTGAGAGGCATGTGGTTTGCGTGTAATGTCACACAGCTAGTAATGGTGGTGCTGGCATTGGTACCTAAAAGTCACAGTCTCCGAAATCTGTGCGTGTAAAATGACACTATTTTGTTTAGTGGTTTCCAGGATGGGAGAGAAATAGTAGTCTTATTCCCTTCTTTTAGGGTATTTATTACTAAAAATATTTTAAACCTGGACTGTCCAGCAAGCCACTCTTTCTCCCCCACAGTTCCTAGCACAGTGCTTGATAAATATTTGCTGATTCATTCAGCTGCAGAGACCAACCTCTGGTTGCTGTGGCAACTGTCCAGAGTAAATTCATGAAGAATTAGATTCGGGTATCAATGAAGCCAAAGGACTCAGGCTACTAAGCGTCTAGGAGGAGGAGCTGGGTCTTGGGTGGTGGTTCCGGGAAGCTTGAGTTTCATGCAGGGCATCCTTTACATGCCATTGGCACCACAGAGGGGAGTCTGGTGGCAGCTGGGCCAACATGCCAATGCCACTTATCAGTCTAGGTGTGGGTGGTGGGGTGTGGCCCCATGTTCAGAAATTAAGAATTTCCAGAAGCAACATGAGAGCATCAAACCAAGTACACAGTACCCTGAGGACAGGGCCTGAGAGGCGGGTGGCACAGCTGGCTGTGAAATGCCCTGATGCAGGTGTTGCCTGGGCTCCCAGTGGTGGGCTCTCTTCAGGGAGCTATGCATGGAGCCAGGAAGCTATGGGGGGCAGGAGCACTCAAGGTTATCTCCTAGCTAGTCACACACCTAGGGGGCAACTTCAGTTCAGCCCTTCCTCACCCCAGACAGAAGTGGCTCTAGGCCAGCCTGGCTTCCCCTCTTGAGTCCGCCACCAAGAAGCTGTGTGACTTGGGACAGGGGCTCTTAACTCCTCAGGGCCTCTGATTACAATACTTTTCTCATGAGGGTATAGGGGTTAAATGAGAGGATGCAAATGAGCCTGACATAATGCCAGATACCTGTTGGCTCCCCGCTCCCCCTTTTCGTAGCACAGTTCTACCAGATTAAGCTGAACTGAGTTCCTGCCCCACTATGCAAAGGATTTGAGTTTGGCTTACAAAACAAGGAAAAAACATTTATCTTGAAAACGCAAATACTTTCCGGAGCTAAACAGAAAATAAATATGAAAGAGATAGGTCCCAGGGCAGTGCTTATGGAGCGGTGGGGATTGTGGTAAACAGTCTTGTGTTCTACTGAAAGTCAATGAAATAAAAAAAAAAAATTAAACAGGATTCTGCAAATTAATTTGACTTCACGGTAGGTCATATTGAAACCTTTGAAACATCAAAATTGTGACAGGAAAGGTTGACATGTTAGGTTGATGTCAATGGGAGAAATGAGAGTGACATGAGGTCCTATAGATGAGCTATAAATTTGATACTGAGCTTCCTGGTGCCAAAGCAATAAGGACAACATTACTAGTCATTAGTTTCTCGTTGTCTATGAAGGAAAAACATAATGTTTCCTTTTAGCTCGGAAAGACACCTTAGTGGAAGTCACTTAGGGCATCTTGACTGTGTGCTATGGGTGGAGCGATGGACACAGACCTCTAGTTCAGGCAATTAGCAGGTGCAGAGGTGCTTAAAAAATGAATTTAACTGAAATTCGGTCACTGGCAATTGTAAACAATGTCAGGGGTAGTATAGTTCTCCTCCATGAAAACTCTTTCCTTGGCCTAAGGTGTAAACAGTTGTGGTACTGGTGAATTTAATGGTAGTGGTGGCGGCGGCCGTGGCGGTGGCGGTGGCAGCAGCAATATTAACAAAGTATAGACGTTTCACATTGGGATGGTTTATTACTTATGCTTTAATAAACATTTATTGCACATGGAAGACAACTTGGAGAACTCCGAGTTGGCTTCCAAAATGTGGACTCAGCCACATGCATTTGTTTTGCCAGTTCTTTTGTCAGGCAGCAGAATTGTTTGCATCTTTTTCAGGGACGGCTCATGTCTCCAAGCTCCTGTGGTATCATGTATTCTTGTGTTTCAGAAGTAGACTCGAAAAATGAGAGCACAGTGACCTTAAAGATGAGGAAAGTAAATTGAGTTCTTTAACTCTGTCACTCTAGGGTCTAGGTGACCCCGGGGATTATTTATTTTTTTAATTTAAAAGTAAAAACTGTCAGTTGTAGTATTTTTGTTTAGTATGTGCATATTTTAGTTCATGCTTGAAATCTCTTTCTGAATTTTAATATTTTTAAATTGGAACTTGTTTTTGTTGTTTTAGAATGACAAAAAATTCAGAAATTGGATTTATCAGTAAATTGTACCTTTGGCTGACATTTTGAGTTTATTGAAATCCTCTTATTCATTACTGGATGATTATTTACATAAATTATTATTATATCAGACTGTAACCACAGGAGCAAAGTTCAAACTGATAGGCATAAAAGCCACTGTATACATATAATTTTTGCTTTTTGTCCAATCGGAACTTGTAATAACTTGCAGAGTCTTGCAGTGTTGTGAAACCAGCTAATGGTTCATGATTATTCTGAACTTGTATAGAAATTTCAAGTGGGGCATCTGTACATGCCCCGAAAGGGCACGGATTCAGTGGAACTCAACAAAGGAAAAGGAAAAGAGCTAAAGAGGAATCAATTGCTTTGCCTGGATGTATTTAAAAGTGTGTAATGCTTTCAAAAGCATGTGTAGCTAACAAAAATGTTGAGGAAATGCCAATTGGCATAGCTAATACACCTAGACTATTGTAATTCATGATTTTTACAGAAAATAATTTAGTTGTATGGAAGGGGAGTGGATTTAAAAATGATCTCTTGGGTGTCAAATGCTTTAGTTATAGCAGCGATCTTCCCAGTCTGGCTGGTTGCTTGGGCTGGGTGACCTGGTGGGAGTCTTGGTCAAGGGCAAAGAGGTGGCCAACTCAGTTACTATCGGACCTTCTTTCTTTCTTCTTTTTTTTTTTTTCAAAGATTTATTTACTTATACATACAAGCTGGGGTGCAGGCAAGAGGTGTGGGGTGGTGATAGGGTTCACCAGAGACAGAGTGGGGAGCAGAACAGGCAGATTGACAGAAATACGCTGCTGAGGGGAGCAGCGGGCAAGGCAGGAGAGGTCTTCCGCGCCATGTGGGAACCTCCCTGGCCAGGTGTCGAACTCGCATGGCCACTACCGACAGCTCCACAGCACAGCACCCAACAGCTGCGCCACCCGGGAGGCCCCAGACCTTTCTTAACTGGTTTCCATTTGGGCTCTTCTGTTGCCAGGAGCAGAGCCCACGTAGGGCAGTTTGAGATGACTGTGTCGGGCTGCTCGTGGCCTATTGCACAGCCATGTCCCATCCTTCCCTGTGCCCGGGCACCAGGACTGGCAGGGAGACCTAGGGAATGTCACCAGCCCCTGAGGTTGCCCCAGCTCATAGCAGCCCCTCCACCTACTCTTAGTGAGCTGTATTTACAGGGGGGTCATGTAACAGAGGTAAACAGGTGCAAAGAATCTTGATAGCCCCCCTGGAAAATTCTTATTCATTCTATCAACACAGTTAACAAATGTGTATTAAGTGCTTCTCTCAGGTCAGGCCTTGCCTGGGGCACCACAGAATCAATATCAGACAGAGCAAGAGCTGCCCTTATGGGGGTTGTGGGGATAGGGGACTAAGGAGTTGGGGGGAGGGGGTACTGTGCCACACAGGCTGGACTAGAATTCAAGCAGAGAGCAGGGCTGTAGCTAGTGGAGTGCAAAGAGAGAACTTCTCCCCAGGGGTCTTGCAGAAGGGCGGGAGCATTAGTAGAGTCTTCATTCCCTCAAGAGAGAAGTCTCTGAGAGGATAATATGCTAGAACCACCACTTAGGGGCTCTGTGACCCTGAGCAGCTCTCTTCTGCTTTTTGGGACTCAGCTCCCTCTTCAGAGAAATTAGTGGTGGAGGGAAGAATCCATGTGACACCAGATATAGTGAGGTCTCAGTAAAGACTAATCACAAAGCTCCAGCCTGCCCTAGAGGAAGTGCTTAATAAATAGGGGCCAACCTCAAGCTCCCAGGGTCTCCCCTGGTATCCCCCTTCACGGGTGGCTCTCAATCTGACACAGTTAATCAAGGGTTAATCCTTGCTTTTGCCCAGGCAAAGCTTTTCTGTAGAGCCTGAGCTAATTTTGGGGCTGTGGTTCTCTGCTGAGTGAGCCCAATCCAAACTCAGAATGCCCAGAGGAGCAGACACTTACTGTGGCCCTTGCACAACCTTCCTCAAATATAAATGGTCTCAGTGGAGCTTTTGAGGGACACTGGATAGCTCTTGTAAAATAGAAATGCTCATCTCTGTTGCTAATAATAATAATGACAATAATTCCTGACCTCCTGAGGGCACAGACTGTCTGTAGGCAATTTTCATCACTCACCCAAGGGCTGGCCTACCACCCAGAGTAATGATTTCAGCCTTCATAGCCCTCGGGGCCTCATTAGGACCTTGTCCATGGCCTCTGGACTCATCTCTGGTGATGGCACCTGTGTAAGGGCCTGACGGGTGCCAGGCCACTTATTTAGTTACTTTAGATATCACCTCGTTTTATCCCACAGCAACCCTATAAGGGAGTGTCTGTGCTCTATTGTGCTTCAGAGAAGGTAGGTGATTTGTACCTGGTCACACAGCTCTTAAGACTCAGTGCTGGATTTGAACCCAAGACTGTCTGAGTCCAGAGCCACAAGTCCTACTGCAGCTTCTTTGCTATTTGATGGAAAGAGTCCCGCTCCTGGAAGTGACAGACCGCAACAGCCACCTTGAAAAGACTTCCTAAGAGGAGGAAAGAACGTAAAGTAAAGCTCATGACCTGATTCAATGGAAGGTGTGACACTCAGACACCAGCCACTTGGTCAGAATTTGTAGACATCTGACCGTTCCTGTTGTAGTTGCTGGGAGCATTCTCGAGGTAGGGAGGAGCTCTTGAGTTAATAAAATACATTAAGAGGCTTGCAGGGGAAACAATCTACAGAGGATAATACACTGTTTGGAGGCATTTTCAAGTACTTTTGAAGACACCCTTTTCCACACCAATAATTGATAGACTAACCTCAAATTGTTCTTATTTGTTCATTAACATAAGTCTCCCTCAGGGCTCGCTGTGCAACACTTTATTAGCCTGGATTGAGTAATATATTTTAAAGTAATAAAACGACATTATTTTTAAATTATTTTTTAATGTGGACTTTCCAGCCATTGACTGCCCTCTCTGATAGGTCTGAATTAGTGAGTTTTAATTCTGTGTAAAGAAGCAATAAAATAATCATTACTAAGATGATGAGATGCTCTGTTAATGGCAGACACTGAGCTGGGCATGTCACATGCATGGTGCCATTCAGCCTCACAAAAATCCTGCAGTGTGGGCACCCCAGACCCTCAATTCACAGATGGAAACTCACGCTCTCAGGATTGGACTCATTGCCAGGGTCTCTGGGCTAACACGTGGTGAAGCCAGGTTCAAATCCAGGTTGGTCACCTCTTTCTGCAACACCCACTGGACATGGTTAGGGTGCATTGGGTGGTGTTGATTGAGGCTGTCTTTGGGCCCAGCAGACCTTGGTTAATAAAAAAGGGGAGGTGAGAAATAGAAGAGAAGAGAGCAATCGAGACACATCAAGAGTCACCTGGGACTCTGTTATTTATCTGCTCAGGATTGACCGGCCGCCTTGAAATGCCAGATGGTCGTGAAAGTGGGTGAAAGGGGTGTGGTGTCAACATGACTCTGGTGACCGGTTGTTTGGTCAAATAACAATCTAGATGTTGTCCTGCAGGTGTTTATTAGATCTGATTAACATTTAAATCAGTAATTTGGAGTAAAGCAGACAACTTCCTTAGTGCAGGTGGGTCTCATCTAATCAGTTGAAGGTCTTAACAGCAAAGATTGATTTTCCCAAAGAAGAGGGAATTCTCCTAAAGATTGCACCATAGAAATACTGACTGATGCCCTCTGGAATCTGAACTCAAGATTGCAACATTTACTCTTACCTAACTTGGCAACCTGCCAGGCAGGCCCTGCAGATTTCGAACTTGTCAGCCCTACAATTTTATGAACCAGTTCTTTAAAATTCCTTCCTTCCTTCCTTCCTTCCTTCCTTCCTTCCTTCCTTCCTTCCTTCCTTCCTTCCTTCCTTCCTTCCTTCCTTCCTTCCTTC
>PVIJ01014690.1:0-39509 GCA_004024925.1 Scalopus aquaticus
GAAAAGAACACAAGGGACCATGGAGATGGATCACGGGTGAATTGGTGGTGGGCTACCCAAGGGGAATGCAAAATGTAAAAGACATAAATAACAATAAAAATATATATTATAAAAAAAAAAAGATTCACTTATGAATACAAGATCTGGGGTATAGGCCAGAGGTGCAGGGGATGGGAGAGGGTGAAAGGATTCATGAAAGACAGAATGGGGAGCAATACAGGAGGATCTACTGAAATACACAGCTAAGGGGAGCAGCAGGCGAGACAGGAGAGGTCTGCTGCACCATGTGGGTCAGCTTCCTGGCAGGGGATTAAACTCGTGCTGCAGTGGCTGCAGATAGCTTCATAGTGCTGAGACTTAGCCCCTTGCGCCAGTGGGAGATCTGGCCTTTGAAATATTTGACCCCAGTCCAGGAAACAGCAGAGACCAACAATGGGGTGGGTGAGTTATCTTCTCAGGGGACAGGGGTCCCCATCAGCCTTCACTGAGTGTATCCCTCAGAACAAAATGTTCAGCATCACCTGACAGCTTGTTCAATGAAGACGCTCTGGTCCAACTTATACTACTCAGGTCAGAATCTACATTTTAATACTGTCCTCAGCCCCAACTGTGCAGAGTAAAGGGGAGAGGCTCCCAACCTACATCAAGGGGTCTCTCCTAGCTGGGCAGCCCAGTTACCTGAGCAGTTACTGAAACAGTACTTACAAGGTGTCATCTAGGTATTTGGAATTTTTATAAAGTTCCACAGATGGTTCTTATGCATAGCAGGGATCAAATCCTGAGGTAAGATTACTGATGTACCCCTCAGGCTACTGCTCTGAAGGAAAGAAAGATGAGAAAATCCAGATCTATAGTTATGGGAATGCCCAGAACACTGAGAGCCCATGTTTGTTCTAGTCCAACAATTGCATGGGTTCATATGTGATACTTTGTGTGTGTGCATGTATGTGTACGGCAGGGACCACAGGTAGGGAAGGCAAAGATTTCAGCAAGTCCCAGGAGTCTGAATGTAGACAGAAGGAGAGAAGGGAAAATGGAGACAGGATGAGGAGTGGATACAGGGAGGGTCCTAGGCAGAAACCCCACCCCAGTCCACATGACCCTGAAAAGCCTTCTTCCTGTAGAAGGAGGTGCAACACAGAGGAGGAAGCACCTCAGCACTGACACTCAGGAGCAGCCAGCTTGTGAGCATTTCTTGAGCCCGAGCTCTTATCTCAGAGGGACACAGAGCAGGCTGCAGACACCATGGAGGCTCCCTCAGACCCGCCTACAGAGGGCGCAATCCCTGTCAGGGGCTCCTGCTGGCAGGTGAGAGGAGATGTGTGGGATGATGGCAAAATGCAACCAAGGCACTAAACATTGTTCTTACTCTCTAACCTCAGAACTTAATAAACACAAGGACACAGAGCAGGGAAAGGTCCTAAAATGAAGATAGAGGGTCTTTAGAGAAGGGCGTCAGGGAGGCATCTCCCAAGGACACCCTGAGGGTGAGCAGGGGTCCGAGGGCAGGGAGGAGGTGAGCCGGGCACACACACCTAGTTAAAAGTATTCATAGGAAATCACAAATTCAGAGTCTCAGAGGTAATGGTGAGGGTACGCACACACATACACAAACACACACACCCTGAGGGATGAGGAACCCACTTCCCACACCAAAACACAGGTCCAACTATTGATCAGTTTCTACTACTCGCCTCCTCGTCTCACTATCAGAATCCTGGACCACCCACCACTGCAAAGCTACTTGTGGAACTAGAGCCATCCACACTTGCAAGTGACGTTCTTATCTATGTCCGTGACCTGCCACAGCAGCTCCTAAGCTATGTGTGGTACAAAGATGAAAACACAGATGGCAATCATCAACTTTCATCTCTTATAATAAACACACAAGAAACATTCCCAGGGCCTGAGTACAGTGGTCGAGAGATAATATACCCCAATGGCACCCTGCTGATCCGGAACGCCAGCCAGGAGGACTCAGGAGTCTGTACCCTCGCAGCATAACATAAAGTCAGATTTTCAAGTGGAAATAGCAGCTGCACATCTCTCCATTCACAGTGAGTGAGTCCTCTCTGACCTCCGGGTGCAGTGGTGGTTAAGGGGTGGTGAATTCTACTTCACACTGCAGACTGATTGGCCTGAATGGTGCTTCCATGCCCCTCTGCATTCTGTCCCCAGGTTGGGGCTTGAGCACATAGTGCAGGACACTCACAGCAGAGACAACTCAAAAGATTGGAGTCTTTTCCCCAAATCCAGACTCTTCAGACATTCCCTGCAGGGAGAAAGTCTGAATGTTGGAAAAACTCAGCAGAGAGAAATCAGCCCGAAAACAAGCACTAGGCCCCACCATGAATATGACCCTAGAGGCCTGCAGGATTCAGTCAGGGCCTAAATGAGGAACCTCACAGAGAAGACGAGCCTCCAGAAACCACATCTCAGAACCCTGACCCATGAATCCTGGCTACTGTCACACTAGTGAGCCCGTGCCAGGTAATACATGGCTCCTGGGCAAGAATAATGGGAGCAGAGTCACCAGCCAGGACTGTTCCACAAAATCCAGGTGTGGAGCAAAAGAAAATATCCTAAGGCCATTATCCAACTCTAACGTGCTGTGGGGGTCAGTGCCCAAGGAAAGGATAAAAGACAATCTGCTTTTCCAGCTTCTTGCTCACCAGGGGTCAGCACAGGGAGCATCTGATGGAGACAAATAATGCCAGTATTTGGGCAGCTCCTCTGTATAAGCTTAAGTCAGCTAATTATGAATGATTTAAGGGAAATTCCAGGCTGCATGGCAGGAGCATTTACCATATAAACTGTTTGCCTTTAAACTGTTTTACTGAGGAGAAACTCAGCTACAAGGGGGTACAGTCACTGCGTCAGAGCCACACAGACATGGTCCACTAGTCAGTCACACCACCAGTCTGCAGGCACAGCCCGTCCTTTCTCCACCAGGGGTTATTGTGCATCTCGGGCCCTGAAGGCAGCCAATAGTCCAAACCCATTCTTCTCCGGATCCCCGCTGGGGGGAGAGAGTCTGCCCTGGGGAGTAAGAGTAAATGAAGAATTCATGCACGCTGACTCTAAAAGTAAGGGGCCTTCATGAACCATCAGTCAGGGCCGAGATCACACAGGCCTCCCCCTTAGAGGCCCATCCACACCTCCCTGCACTGGACTTGAGATCACTTGTTGTTTGCTGGTGTGTGCATGTCACTCCCACTGGTGTAAAATGCAAAGCATTTTGCCTTCTCACGCCTACATTCAGCTACAATCCATGTCCCTGGACTATTCCTCCATCTGTTCTTCTGACTCCTCACAGAGGACCTTGGGTATAGCATGGAATGTGGGGATGCGGCTCTCAGGTCTAGAAAGTCCTAAACATGGGAGGAGAATTTGCAGCTGGAAAAGGGAAAAGTTTCCTAAAGTCAGGAGCTCCTTTTATTGTGAATGGCAGTCTTTACATATTCTAATATAACACTTTATCAGTTAAATGACTTACAAATGGTTTCTTGCATTCCGTAATGTACCTCTCAATTTTATGTTGTTTTTTGATGCACAGAAGTATTTTATTTTGTTGTCATCTAATTCTTCTATTTTTTCCTTTACTGTCTACATTTCTGGTATATTGAGAAGTCACTGCCAAAGTCAATGTCATAGAGTTTTTTACCGCCTTTCTTCTAAGAGTTTTATAGTTGTTAGTCCCTGATTCATTTTTGAGTAAGTTTTTGTATATTATGTAAAGAAAGGGAACAATTTTTTTTTTGCATGTGTCTATAGTTTCCCAACACCATTTCAAGGAGAGAGACTGCTGGTTTCTGAATAGTAATTATGGCAACCTTGTTGAAAATCATCTGACCATATATCATGGGTTTATCAAGGATCTCTATGCAGTTTTATTCATCTATAGATCTGTGTTTCTCAGTACCACATGATTTTCATTCAGGTAGTGTTGTAACAGGTTTTAAATCAGAATGAGTTATTCAATTTTATTCCATATGAAAATTATTTTGGCTTCTTCAGAGCACTTGAAATTCTATAATAGTACATATCTATAGAATTATGATAGGTATTATACTGAATACGTGGCTCTCTATGAGTAATAATCTCATGTTTACAATACTATTGTTTTAATATGTCAATATGGGATGTCTTCACGTCTTCAATTTCTTTCAGCAGCACTTTGTAGTTTTTAGTGCATGTTTTGCATGCTCAATTAAATATAACTGTAATGGTTTTATTCCTTTTGATATCATGGTGATAGTAACTGTATTCTTGATTTGCTTCTTGTACGGAATCACAACTGTTTTTATGTGATTTCATTTCCTGCAACTTTGTTGAATTTACCAGTTTTAAATTATATTAGTGGAATTTTAAGATATTCTACATACAAGTTCATGCCACCAGCAAACAGAATATTTTCATTTTTCCTTTTCATTTGTATCCTCTTCTCCACCTATATTTTATTTATTTTCTATTTTGAACTACAGACCACAACTTCTAGTAGTATGTTGAGATCCTATGGTAAGTTAAAGCAGCATCCTCATCTTATTCCTGATATTAATGTTTTGAATCTTCACATTGAGTGTGATGCTACCTGTGGATTATTTTACATGAGACTTTTTTTATGTTCAGTAGTTTCCCTCTAATCCTAAGAGTATATGTTTTTTAATTAAAACTCTAAAATGTCTCCCTAGAAATTTCCTTCACTGTGATATTGAATCCACAGACCTGGAAGCTAAAGACCTCTTCAAAATGATAAATCGTTTAAATATTTTAATTGGAACATTGTCATGTCCTAAGTCATAAAGACTATGCTGAACTATCTTTATTGTCTCAGGAATCATTTAACAAAAACTATATACCTCCCTGCCTGTGTAAATCTCAAATGTTCAACAGAACAGAGAGTGTAAATAAGCTTGGTTTTTTATGTTACTGTACATAAAGTTGTGAGAAAGGGTTATATGAAAATCTATGATAGATAAATATACCCTTGATGAGGTTGCTAGACATGTGAAAAGTGTTTCCTGGTCCTGATGCTATAAAGATTGCCATGGGAACACTTTGGAGGCGTCAATGCACTAATAATGGCTTTGCAATATAGACTGAACTTTTCTCCTCATTGATGGTCACAAAACAAAGACACAGCTTCTGGAGACATCATTGTCATTCTCTGGTTTCCATTGCAGACTCAATGTATCCCTGTGAAAAACTGATGTCTCTGAGAAAGTAGTGTAGTCCACAATCCAGGTCCACGATCAGTCACTCACCTTCCCTATTTCTCCACAGAACCAGTGGCACAGAACTGTGGCCAAGTGAGCAAAGTCAAAGCCCTAGAAAATGACACTGTGTTTCTGACATGCCTCAAAAATGACACTGTGATCTCTGTCCGGTGATTCTTCAATTACCAGACTCTGGGTATCACGGAGAGGAAGAAACTATCCAGGGCCAACAGAATCCTCACTATAGACTACGTCAGAAAGGAGATGCAGGGAATTATCACTATGAGGTCTACAACCAGGTTGGTTCCCACAAAAGTATTGATATCATCCTGGAAGTGCTATAGGGACCCTCCTTCCCTCCTTTGACATATAAAATTCTAAACCAAAATATCTTATCTGAAATGCAATGATTGTGATGTACTTACTTTCTTGAACGCACATGAATACTCAATGGTGGAGATGCAATGTCCTTAGAAGTTTGTATTGCAACCACTTTTGGGAATTTACCCAAAAGACACGAAAACACTAATCCGAAAGGATACATGCACCTATATGTTCATTGCGGCGCTGTTCACAATAGCAAAGGTATGGAAGCAACCCAGATGTCCAAACATAGATGACTGGATGAAGAAGATGTGGTACATATACACAATGGCATACTATTCAGCATTCAAAGAAGATAAACACATGCAATTTGCAGCGACGTGGATGGAATTAGAGGGGATCATACTCAGTGAAATAAGCCAGAAAGAAAGAGAAAAATATCGAATGGTTTCACTTATAACAGGACTATAACGAAACCAAATAGGAGAGAGACAATCAGTGGGTGGGGGGAGAGCAGGGGGAGGGGAGGAAAGGGGCACAAAATGGAATAGAAAAGAACACAAGGGATCATGGAGATGGATCACGGGTGCATTGGTGGTGGGCTACCCAAGGGGAATACAAAATGTAAAAGACATAAATAACAATAAAAATATATATTTATTAAGGGCCTCCCTGGTGGCGCAGCGGTTAAGCGCTGCCCTGTGGAGCTGTCGGCAGCAGCGATGCGAGTTCGACGCCCGGCCGGGGAGAATCCCACATGGTGTGGCAGACCTCTCCTGCCTCGCCCGCTGCTCAGGAGTGTATTTCTGATCTGCCTGTTCTGCTCCCCACTCTGTCTCTGGTGAACCCTCTCACCGCTCCACACCTCTGGCCTGTACCCCAGCCATATGTATAAATAAATAAATCTTTAAAAAATATATATATATACATATTTAAAAAAGCTTGTATTGCAGGAATAAATGCACAAAAATATGAACTGACATTGTCATTATTGTTGGCTTAAGATCATATTCCACTCCTGATCCCACCTCCCGTAGCACCATCTCCATGTGGAAGGGACACTAAGATGGCTGTCACGTGTGACATATGACATGGTGGGTTCTCATAACAAACTCAAAAATCACAGCTCACCCCCTACTCCAGGGAGAGGTGTGAATGGTCCTGAGACTATGATATAAGCTAAGGAAATATACATGAGATAACTATATGGATGAATAGATTCAAGATGAAATGCACTTACAAAATGCTATCAGCCTAAACACTCTTGGAAGCTGCAGGACAGGGTTCGGAGACCGCAGGTTGAGGTTGAAACCTGAGAAGAATGTGCACTCACTTTGTAAAGAGAGAGACTTGAGGGAATTTCCATCCCATGCACAGACCCCCAACCCGCCTCAGCACACACTGAAGAGCAGTGTTTGAACAGTGACACTATCGCCTTTAGGGTGTGGGACCTCTTGGGCTGCCCCAACCATAGAGGGACACATGCAAGAACATATTTCTTTCCATGTAAGGCTTTACCATAACCCAGGGAGACCACTCCAGTCATGGGAGACATAAGCCTGCTCTAACTGGTATAACCTATAACCTCCATGTCAGCACCAGCCCCTACAGGCCACAATCTCCACAATCCCTGTGCTCTCAGAAGTGGTTTTCACCTCTCCAAACCACAAGGATTACTGGAGACCCAGACATACTTGAGAAATGGTCCTAGTGGTTGGCCATATAGGGCTTGGCTTCATTGCTATCCTTAATTTTTCCAAAACCTCTCTAAAATATTGTTCCCCAAGCCTATGTAAATGTACACCCCAAACTCAAGATGTAAAGAAGTTTACCCTAAACTCTTCCTGACTTTATTTGAACAACTGGACACAGGCATGCACAAAAGAGTCCAATGGCCATTCTCATGTAGGATATAACAGACAGTGTCCATGGTGCTGTCAGCACTGTGAGCCCGTCTAGCGGTTCTAACCTTCTCACAGCTACACCCACCATTCAAGCAAAAAGGTATGGGGTGGGCTCAAAAATTAAAAATGATAATATCTGATGACCCAGCAATACCACTGCTAGGTGGTTGCCAAACAATATGAAAACACTAATATCAACAGATCTATGCACTTCGATGTTCATAATAGCATTCTTCACTGTAGTCAAGACACAGAACAACCCAAATGATTGACTGATGACTAGATAAACTGTGGAATGTATGTACACTTGTATGTATGTATATGTGAGGAGGGGAAATTAATGTTTTTGAATTCACATAAAGTTCTAGGAAATGGTGACATGACAAGCCATGGCATATATATTTACCATTGGTGAGGTGGCATCACGTGGACTGAAAAGTGGTTCCAAGTGCTGACACTACAGAGATGCTGAAATAGACCAGTTGGAGGTCACCCTGGGGGGATCTGGAGTGAAGAGGAGGTACAACTCTATCTTTCCTGTCTGCCATTTGCACAAAACCACTTAACTGTCCGAGGCGAGTCAGGTTCATTTTCTCAGTGGCCATCACAGAGCTCGCTGTGGCCTATGAGTGACTGAGATCTCTCAAAGGCAGCAGAGATCCGGACCCCAGGCCCTGGTTCCTCTCAGTAATTTGCCTTCTCTGTTTCTCTACAGAGTCAATTTTGCCAGCAAGCAAATGCAGTCACTGAACATAGGGACCTCGTGGTCCTGATCAGCCTCAGAAATGACATCGGATACTGTGGCACTTCAATGAGCAGTGTCTATGTCTTATACACAGGATGAAACTGTCCTCATCACAGAACCAGTCAGAAGGCAGAATGCTGGAAATCATCAACATCAGTCTCTCCCCTGGTACGTTTCACCCCTCTCTCCATGCTTTTCCCAGGGAACACAGTCACCTCAGTATGCCCACCCTAACACAAGGGGGGATCCTAGCCCCTAACCTGCTGGGGACTGCATTCAAAGCAGATATAGGAGTGGGATCCTAGGAGAGAAGCACCCCGTGCTCCCATCCAGGCAGGTGACCCTAGGTCACAGGCCCCTCCTCAGGTGTCCCTGGACAAGACCCAGGAATCTGCCCACATCTCTGAGCGGGGCTCTCAGAAAGGCAGTGTGAGATTAGGGGGTTGTGATGGAGGAGGTACAGTGGAATGTGCTGGTGGATGGACGGCCTGGAAGAGAGAAGCCTGGGTGCAGGTTAGGACCCGGGTCTGAGGAATGCACAGGAGCAAAGAAAGGGGAGAGGAGGTTGGAGGAAAGTTGGACCATCATAAAGCAGGGTGATGAGATAATAAGATTTGCGGGCAGTGGCTACACGGGTTCATCTGGTTCCTGCTGGCTCTCCCCACCAGGGGCATGTCCTGGGCACACCATCCAAGACGAGGCACCTGTGCTTCAGCCAACAGTCCTGTGGGTGCTGACTACTTCCTGCCTGCGCATCGCAGGACATTCAGTCTTTCTTCCTCCAGCCCTGGCCCAATCCCCACTTGGAAGTATGTTCGAAGGGCTAAGACCAGGGTCACATGTCTGAGGGACAGCAGAAAACATTCCTCATCATTGGACTAGGAAAGAGTGTCAGGGGCTCTGGCTCCTCATGTTATACAGGGGGGGCTGACCCTGGCTTGCCGCAACTGCTGCAATATTGGCCTATCTGCAAAGGATTTGCCATGGAGTCGCAGCAAGAGCCTGGGCCAGGTCTCACGAGAGCAGCACATACCTGTCAGAGGCTGTATATGGGACATGGGATGCCCAGCTCTGCCTGGAGGGGCAGGCACAGAACCAGCCTGATCTGCAAAACACAGGTCCTGGGGGAACTTCAACTCTGTGACCCATAGTGAGCTTCTCGCTGCCCATGGAAGTGGGCTCCCCCGCGAGATACACAAGGAACTTGTGTCCCAGTTCACTGCCACCCCAGAAGAGGCAGTGAAACATTTGCTCCTCCTCCTTAATAGACACCTTCCAGATTCTTCTCAGCCACACTATTGTGTCTTTGGGGAGACTGGAGCCCCGTCCACAGTTAGGGGTGTGCCCTACTGGATCATAGAAGGAGAACAGTGTCTGCTATCAGGACAGAGGGGCTGGCAGGGGCTAAAGAGGAACCCACCCTACACCAGAAGGCAATGCCCCTGCTGGGAGGAGCAGAGCTCCAGGCGCTGGGTGCTGCTGACAGAGAAACAGTCATGATTCCTTCAGAACATACACCTCCCTCATGGGGACATACACTGTCCCCAATCTGGCCCAGGCACCAGCCCAAAAGAAGCATTTGAATCCCAGTATCTGGGGTCACCTTGAAGCCCATGGGCAGCCCACACGACAAACCTCAGCAGTCAGAAGGACCAAAAAACCACAAGTCCACTAGTCCCAGATGTATGGTATTATATAGAGAAAGCCCCTAAAGAATACACCAAACAGATACTAGGGACAGGCAATGAATTCAACAAAGTGAAAAGTTACGAAATCCAAGTAAAAAAAAAAAATCTGAAGCCTTTTTATAGACAAACAAAAGACAATAAAATAAAGAAAATAAATCCATTCACAGTCACTTGAAAACCAATTAAATGCCCCAGAACTAGGCTAACCAAGGAGGTTACTCATTAGTTAGAGAAATGAGAAGTGCAGATGTTATTAAAGTATACAGGTGGCGACCTGAGGGGCTGGAAGGAAACAGGCTTGTGATGAGGGAATCATCATCAAAATGACCACCCCGACCTCATCCAAGTCCAGTGTAGTCCCCTCACAACACCAAGTGTTCTTCAAAGAAATTGAACAAAAATATTGTTGTGACTTGTCTTTTGATACAACATACCAAATCTTCATCTTGTTTTTGAAGGTATTTTTCATGTTTATGAATATGAAAACAGAGATAACATGAGCTTATTTTATTAATATTATTAATAAACCCCAAGAGAATAAGGTGATATCCCTGTATTACGTCCAAAGTTGATAGCTGTAAACACATGCTTATTTCAAAAGCCGACACATTTAATTCAGCTGTTATTTCCCAAAAATTATCCCAGATTACACTAATTTGAAAAAAACCTGGGTTATTTTTTCTTTTAAATTTACTTTTATTTCTTAGTTTTTCTCTAATTAAATATAAAAAATAATCAAATAAAAAATGATGTTGGGTTTGTTTTTATACAAATATAAAAGTTGTAGAAATTTTAATTTTTATTAAGTGCTTAAACCTTAAGGCAATCAAACACTAATTCTGGGAACACCATAATGAGTATACATACATAACACACACAGGGAGTCACACTAAATGCACAGACCTTCACAAACTGACATCTTCTGGCTTTCATTTAATATTATAGCCAATTGTCAGATAATTCCTTTATATAAATTGATAAATTTCTAATTCCTTTGTATCTATAATTCCTTATATAATTACATATAATATATATAAATCCTTTATAAATTGACAAATTATTTCTCTGACAAGCAACCCAAGGAGGTTATGGACCAGAGCCTAGGCAGGGAGGGAAAACCAGAGCAAGCATATTAGAGACTGGCTTTAGCTCAGCAGTTACTTCAGAATGGATCCACCTTCAGCCATCCAAAACAAGCACATTTGTGCCAAAAACATAAAGAATGTGGCCCAGGTCATCGTGGGAAGTACTACACATATTGGGGCAACAATTTCCCTAGCAGCTGCTTGTAAAGTGAAATAAAAAGACTGGTGGCATCTTTTTTTTTTTCTTTTATTAATACCTCCCTGAAGCTTTCATTTTAAAGAGAGATGGCCCAGATGACATAATGCCTGACATGCAAATTTTGGGGGCTGGTAAAGGTATTTAAACTGTCTATATGTGTATTTTCTTTTCATCTGGGGACAAGCTTGGGGGAGAAAATCAGAACAGAAATTTGTCAGAATCAGAATATCACTTTCCAAATTTTCTACTTATCAAATTATTCACCACATAGTAATTATTTTTTAAATCCTTTAATGGATTGCTTGATAAAGTGACTTACTCCCTTGTGCCACCAGGGAAGCCCCAGATTCTGTTTTTTAATCCAATCAGTCACTCTGCCTTTTGATTGGTGAGTACAGTGCATCTACATTTAGGGTGATTATTGATACATGAGGGTCTCAGTATCTTCTCATGCTTTAGTCAAGATGAACAGAAATAATTTCTGGAATAATGACAATTTGATGGACCCAAGTGGCATTCCCTTGATAAAGTGAAATCACAGAAATGTGATTAGAATTCCATTTGCAGCTAAGGTCTACTGCCAGCCTCAGGGGAGTAACCTAAGTCTTTCTTTCTCTTTCCTATCGCTAGTAGGGACTCTGGATCTTAGAATGATAATTTCCTTTGTACCTTCTTTGGGGATATCTCTTGGTCCCCAAATTGTCTAATACTACCAGTAACTGCTTTTATTTGTCCCTACTGAAACCTGATGAGATATAAGAAAGGATTTTTTTCATATAATCTCCATGGTCAAAAATTTGGCCAAATTGGAAACTGATTTTCAGAGTTGATAGGAAATTTATGTCTGGTATTCTTCCCTAAGCTACATGTACCCTGATGGAAAAGAAATACTTTCCATTTTGCAATTCCAGAAATTTACATCTAAAAGCAATCCAAATGTCTTCACTACTTGAGTCTTGCATCTCAGATATTATCTTCTCCAGAACAATTTTCTTAGCAATGTAAACAGGAAAATATGCAAAAAGCCTTTTTTTACAAGCAGGTGCTCTCAAAATTGCTGCCCAGACTTGTCTACTACTTCTCACTGATGACTGTGCCACCTTCTTCATGATTTGGGCACAAGTGTGCCTAAGTTGCTGGGTCCCTCCCTTGCCAGGCTCTGCTCCATAGTCTCCATGGTATTTCTTGTCAAAGGATCCAGTTGTTCTTTTATAAACTAATGTGTTTCATATTGCACCTCTACTGTATCTACTCATGGCTATGTGAAAGCCACGAGGTCTCTTTAGGCATCTTTTTGTATGTTGCATGTGTCTCCTCAGGCATGTGATACATGTATGCAATTTTTCATATATGGGTGATATTGCCAATTTAATGTTCCTTTGGCTGAAGAGTTAAGCACGTAATAAAAATTTAAACACGAGGTGATTTTTTTTTAATTAAATAGCATTCTATTTCTTGAAGCCCCACTGAGGCACCCCCGCTGTTGGGCTGAGCTGAAACCCTGGGCTCCTCTCCCCATTCTTGAAGTCAAAAGTCTCTGCCATCTGCCCATCCCAGATGGGCATATGCAGAGCAAATGGCCCCCCAAGGGACAGGTTGGGCATGAAAATCAACGTCTCAGTCATGACCAGAGTAGTATACCCAACACCTGAGAGCTCCTTCATGTGCCTGCCACCCACCAGGGGAAGAGGAAAGACTGGGGACTTCACAGTACTTCACATCTTCCTCATTGCTATCCATGTCTCCCTGACAGAAGCAACTTGATTCTACAGATGTCGCCCCAATCTTCTCGGGTGCCAAGGCCCAGTTAGTGCGCTCAGGGTACCCAGTGAAAGGGTTACCTGGGTGCTCTATATATCATGTCTTTCCTTCTGCTTTGAGTTCAGTTCATTTTGCACTCATTCTCTAGCTTCTTGTGGTAGTGGATCTTAGATGATCTCACCACAAAAAGGAATGGTAACTATGTGATGGGACGGAGGAATTAGATAACGCTATGGTAGTAATCATTTGGCAGTATACACATACATCAAATCATCAATTTGTACAAATTTAAATATATACAATATTACATCAATTATATCTCAATAAAGCTGGGAAAATATAGACTATCTATCCAAAAAAAGCAAACAAATGACAAAAACCCAGCAAACATCTCTGTGAATTGGGAATGTCATTTAAAACCAAGAACAACCCAAGGCAGCCCAGCATCGGCATGTTCTGCTGGGTGTCCCAGCCTGCACAAGACCAACCATCATCATTTATGGGTGACGTCATCTACACAGAAATTCCCGAGGACTATAAGCGAATTACTAGAAATAATAATAGCAAGATGTCTGACTTTAAGATCAATATACTATACAACAACTGCATTTCTATAAATTAGAAATGAGGTGAAAATGTAATTTTAAAAAGATACCATTTATAATAACAGACACTATGGATTACTCTGGATTAAATGAACAAAAGATGTGCAAGATCCTAATGCAAAAAATAAAAAACTTGACTGAAAAATATTAAATAAGACATAAATAAATGGAGAGACATCACATGTTCATGGATAGAAAGGATCAATTTTATAAATATGTAAACTGTCCCTTCAACTATTGAAATGCAATTCCAATCAAATATTAACACAGAGTTTTCATGGATATGGACAAGCTATCCTAAGTTTCCGTGAAAGTGTAAAAGTCCAAGAATAACCAAGGTTCTCTTGAAAATGAAAAACAAGTGGGGAGGGGAATACCTTATCAGGTAGAAAGATTTTGTAATAAAACTATGAAAATTAACACAGTGTAGTACTGGCATTGATCAATGGGGAAAAATAGGATAGGGAGCTCAGAAACAGACTCATACAAATAAATATGATATATGATTTGATATAAGACCAAGATGCCATAATGGATAAATGGGGAGAGAATTTTTCAATAAAGGGGGCTGTGAAAATAGATTCCTACCTCTAAGATGCACAAAAATCAATTCTAAATAGGCTAAAAATTTTAATGTGAAAAGTCAGACAATTTTTGGTGGAAATATAGGACAGTGTCTTTTATATTTTAGGGTAGGAAGGAATCTCTTTAAGGAAGCCATAAGAATAATCAACTACAGAACTAAAAGACTAATAAATTCAACATTAAAATTCTGTTCTTTAAGGGGCCTCCTTGGTGGTACAACGGGTTAAGTCTCAGCACTATGAAGCTTTCAGCAGCCACTGCAGCAGAGTTCGATGCCCAGCCAGGGACCTTCCCACATGGTGCAGCAGACCTCTCCTACCTCGCCCACTGCTCCCCTCAGTAGTGCACTTCAGCAGATCTGCCTGTTCTGCTCTCCACTCTCTCTGGTGAATCCTCTCACCACCCCACACCTCTGGCCTACACCCCAGTTCTTAAAAAAAAAAATTTGCTCTTTAAAGATACCATAAGAATTGAGACAGGGCCTCCCTCGTGGCCCAACGGTTTAAAGGCAGCACTATGAGGCTGTCTGGAGCCACTGCAGTATGAGTTTGATCCCAGCCCAGGGAGATTCCCACATGGCGCAGCAGACCTCTCCTGCCTCGCCTGCTGCTCCCCTCGCAGTGTATTTCAGTCAATCTGCCTGTTCTGCTCCCCACTCTGTTTCTGATGAATCTTCTCACCCCCCCCACACCTCTGGTCTACACCCCAGCTTGTATGCATAAATAAGCAAATCTTTAAAAAAAAAGAATTGAGACAAATCATCTCACAAAAGATTATCATATAATATATAAGCATATAAAAGGAGTCTACTTATCAAAAAGAAACAGTTAAACAACCTTATAGAAAAAGAGACCCAAATAAGGTCATGAACAGGCATTTTACAAAATCAGTCAATAAGCATACAAACAGAAGTCCAACCTACTTAGTAAACAGGGAGATACAAATTCAGACTGCAAGGAAATGCCACTTTATATTCACCAGATTGACAAAAATTTAAAGTGTGGAAAGTTGAAGAGCATGTAGATGAACAAGAATTCCTTACTCATCAGTAATGTATGACTGCTACACCCACTTTGGAAAATAGCTTGGCATTGTCTCCCAAAATTGAACAAACCTATATCCCAACAATTCCACTGCTGGGTGTCTACCCAGAGAAACTCTTGCACATAAGTACAAGGAAACATATACAAGAATATTCATAGCCTCAATGGCTATAAGCATCAAAAAACTGCTGGAGGGGGAAATCAAAGCAAAATTAACAGTAATTGTATAGTGTTACAATGACACAATAGCAGTTAATTTCTCAATGAAAATAGAACCACAAAACTACACACTGGAACATGGATGAATATTAGCGACAGGATGATGACTTCCCTAAAAAAGCAAGTTCCCAAGAACCACATGATGCCATTTTAACATTGAAAACAACAAGCAACTTGAAATAGTTACTGTTTAAACATATTATGCATATGTTATCAAAAAACATAGAAGATGCCACAGGATGGAGTGAGAAGAAACATATGGGTAAAAGGCAAGTTATTCCTGATAACCTATTTCTTAGGTTGAATGACACGTTCAACGAGGTTTATTAAAGTATACTCCATTATCTTAGTAAATATGTCCCAACCCTGATATCAGGATTGGGGCCATCTATTTGGGATATCATCTAAGATATCCACTTTGACTTATCGATTCCCTTTGGAGGTTATTGATGTCCTCTTCTCCCTGGCTAGTAGAATTAAGAGAATCTGTGAAAATAGCCTTGGCCCACCCAGGCCTCAGCTCAGCCCTCTAAAAAGACCCACTAGTCCAACTGATCAGAAGCACAGCACGGGCCTCCCTGGTGGCGCAGCGGTTAAGCGCTGCGCTGTGGAGCTGTTGGCAGCAGCAACGCGGGTTCATTGCCCGGCCGGGGAGATTCCCACATGGCGTGGCAGACCTCTCCTGCCTCTCCCGCTGCTCCCCTCAGCAGTGTATTTCTGTCAGTCTGCCTGTTCTGCTCCCTACTCTCTCTGGTGAATCCTCTTACCACCCCACAGCTCTGGCCTGTACCCCAGCTTGTATGCATAAATAAATAAACCTTTAAAAAAGGAAAAAAAAAAAAGAAGCAGCACAGCATGTGTGAGGCCCACTGATAAAATTTATACACAAAATCTTCCTTCAGTAACCTAAGTAACTCCTGCCACGGGCTCTCTGGTCTCCACTCAGACTTAGTCTACTTACCATGACCTTACTGCCAGAGTAATCCAGGTCTTCATGCCAGTCTAGTTTCTGAGGCCCACTGCAGGTACCTGTACTTCAGATCCCACTTGTCCAAGCTATCAAAAAAGGCCAGCTCTGGGGCCTCAGGTAGTTCAACTTGTTTCTTCACCTGTAAAGTGTGAATACAAAATGACAGTATCTATTTAGGCTGTAGTAAGAGTGAATGAACGAGGTAACACACAGCAAATGCTTAACCTACAGTAAAAATAATTTAAATGTCTGCCACCCCACTTCATTGTATAATGGAGAGAATTAAGCTGAGCTAAGGTAAATGGCCTAACGCAGTCTCACCATTCCTACTCCCCATCCCTATACACACACACACACACTCTCAACACACTGAAAGGTGTGAAGTTGCGGGATGGTTGTATCTGCTGCCCTCGTGTGGCCACAGTGGGGAATTACACAGCCCTCTCCCAGAAGCTTTGGGTGAGAACTAGTCACCCTAGCGCGGCTCCTTCCTCTTCTCCTTCATATTTGCCAGCGTACACAAAGAAACAGCCATGGGCAGAAGGCGCCAGTCCGCATCTCCAGATCAACAGAGTTCCCTTCCCAGGGACAGTGATCTGCAGGGAAGCAAGAGGGACTCTACTCTGGGCAGGCAATTTAACTTCCTCCAGCCAGTTTCATCTTTGCAAAGCAGGACTTCTCACTGAAGTCTTGTGGGGATGAGAGGGGGTCCCACATGTGAAACCTCACACAGAAAATAGTTCAGCATCTGACACAGAACAGACACTCAAGTGATTATATTGAAAAATTGCCTGATGAGATTCAGCTCTAACTCATAAGGTCCATTTTAGAGGGAAGGAAAATGAGGTCCAAAAAGGGGAGAGATTTGACCATTATCTCCCAAGTCAGGGGCTGAAGCCAGGCTGGAGCGCAGGTTCCCAGAGGAAGAGGGGAAAGGAATATTTGGGGTCCTCCTGGTTGCAGTCATTCTGCCAACAATCTTCCTCCCCGCCTGGCCTGCTCCCTTCCCCATGTGCACTAACCATTCCCAGCCCCACCACTACCTCCCTGAACATATTTAGCCCTCCTCACACCTCAGGTCTCCACAACACTCATGGACCACAGGACAAAGCAGGAGGACAACTGTTAGAGTTTATTAGGTTACATACAGGGGTCTGGGTGTTTGGGCCAGCTACAGCGTCAATGCCTGAAGGCAAGCAGGAAGCCTAAGAGGATGGCCCAGGCCGGACCCCGACCGGAGGGCTGTGCACCAGCAATCTGGGCCTTCTCTAAGACGTTGATGACCTCAGTCACTCTCATGCTCCCAATATTCTGAAATTTTGTTAAAATTTTGTTCTGCTCAGAAGCACAGCCCATGAGCAGGAAGGTGGTATTCAGAAACCCTGCAAGGAAGAGAGGGAGGAGTCAAGGACGCTCCAAAGATGCAGGCCGTGCCCCCTTTCCAGACACACCTCCCAAACCGGGGCGCCTGCTCCCCCACCAAAAACTCGGCACCAGACACCTTTCTCCTTCCTCCTCGGAGTTCACAGGCCTAGTCCCCGGCAGCCCCAGTTCCGTCTCTACCTCCCCAACACTTCTCTCAGAGATGGGAAGCATAAAGCAAAAATTTAACGAAGTTTCTCTCCTCTCACCTGCCTGAAATTTTAAGGTAGAACTGTAACATTTAGGAGCATCATAGGGACAAGGATCAGTGGTGACAAAATTTGGCAAGCAATCTGTCGCATGCCCGCCCACACAGGTTGGGCAACTCTGGGAAGAATACGTTATAGTCTGATGAGTGTTGGCCTTGAGTTGCATAAAAGGATCCAAGCTGGTAAGGTTGTTGCAGAGGTATGTCCGGCAGACACGGCTATAGGAAGCAATGGACACTCCAGGTGGTGAAACGAGGTAGGAGACTTGCTGGGGGTAAGATGGAACTGGGCTGCAGCCTTTAAAACCTACAACTCCCCTTCTGGTCCCTGAGGAGCACAGGATTAGAAAGCTCTGGTCAGTGTGGTTGGCCTCACCCGGCATCATCGCTTCCAGCCTCCACCCTGCTCTTTCCCATCACCAGCCCTGCCGCTCCCCAGTGTCTACTCACTGCACCTGCACAGGGCTCAGACCCCCGAGGTCTCCGGCTCTATCTCCTCACCCCTCCCAGCAGGAGTCCCTGTGCTCCTCTCTCCCGTCTGTCCCAACAGCCCCCGCCTCCTGGAATCTGCTCACTCATCCCACCCGCACCACAACCGAGTCCTGCCCTCTTCACTGTCACTATGTTATATCCAAAGACACAATGGGGCAAACATCTGGAACTCAAGTCTCTGGGCACAGGAAATGCAGGTGGAGATGGGAAGAGGGAGCAAATAAGAGGTCTCAAAGCCATTTCCCTTCACCTGTCTCGATGAGCACCAGCGTCTCCTCGCAGCCCTCACTCAACTTACACACCATACTCCTCAATAGAAGCCATTTCCAGTTATGGAGGGTAACAGCTCTGAAGAGTGAGGATGTTGCTTCATAGCACAAGAGAGCCCCAACCCCTAAAAAGAGAACGCTCTTGCAGCCACTTGCCTTCTCAGCCCCTGAAGTGCCAACCAAGAGCCCAGCCCCCATACAGCCTGTCTGCCCCCTGGGGAGTTCAGACAGCCAGCCCTCCTTTCCCCAGTGACACGAATCCATGCCCCTACCCTCTGGGAGTCCCAAAGTACCCAGCCTGCGGGACATACGAGGTAGAGTGGAGATGGCCCCTAGGAGGCAGAAGAGCTGCACAGATTTCAAATGCTGGTGTGCCATGGTCCTGTGTCTGGTTCCTGGATGGTGGCGGTCAACCTGCAACCGATTTCAAACTAGATCTCAAGTTAGGCTCTTGTCAGTCCCTGAATGTCCACCTGCCTCTGGCTCCCTGTTTCTGGAGCAGAGATGACTTTCAGGTTGGTGGCACGGGCTCCCTGGCCTTCAGGGACACAGGTCTTCCCAACCACCTCATCTTCACTCCTGTCTAACCTAAACCCACTACATTAGTTTCTCAGATCACGCCTCTCACTCTCCTACTCTGGTCCTTCCAGGGCTGGGCAGAGGATCAAGGCTTATTCAAAAGATCACTATTATGCAAGTTGTTCTCCAGTCAGAGAAAACGAGATGTGAACGAAGGTGCATGTGAAAACTGACTTATTACTAAGCAACCCTTGGCTTGAAGGGAATATTTAAAAGTATTTAGAACTGAATTATGAACATGCTACATAACACACAACACGCATGTAAATTTGGTGAAAACTGAAATAAGGTCTGCAGTCTGGTGAAGAATATTGTATCAATGTCAATTTTCTGCTTAAAGACTACAGTTATAGAAGATGTTTCCATGGGGAAGCTGAAGAAAGGGTTAAGTCATCTATCTTCTCAGCCCCTGAGAGCAAAGAATCGTTTCAAAATCACAAGTTGTTTTTAAAGTCACATGTTAAAATTTGGGACATAATTAAGGCAGTATTTAGAAGGAAATTTATGCTTTAAATACATTTTATCAGGAAACAAAGTATTTAAAAATATGTTCATGAATTAACTCAAAAAGTTGGATAAGGAGCAACAAAGCATTCCAACCCCCCCCAAAAAATGGTAGACAGATATGCAGATATCACTGAAATGTAAAACAAAAAAAATTACTAAAAGCTAACATTCAACAATTGGCAAGAATAATAACATAATTCTCAAATCAAATTAAATCAACAAAAATGAAGATGCAAATATAATAAGGTGAAAAATAGGAAGTAAAAGAGGTCAAAAATTTTTAAGTAATAAAAATAATCATTAACAACTGTAAATTTGAAAACCCAGATAAAGTGAATAAATTCCTAAAATAACATGAAATGCCAAAACTGGCATACAAGGGTATATGCAACTTCTTAAACCAACAGGAATGGCCACAAATCTCTCAAAAACCGGCAAGAGAATAACCCAATGGGAAAGTGGACCGAGCACATGAAAAGCAAACCAGAAAGGCTAACAAACATGAAGAGATACTCAAACCCAACACTAATCGGAGGAATGTTATGTTTAAAATATTGGCAAAGGACCAGGAAGCCGTAAAAAGATAAGCAATGGCAGAAATGTGGGGCTACAAGGACCCTTGTTTGTAGGATGGTAGGGGTGCCACAGGGCTCTTTTGGATCCTGAGAACAAGGAGTTGGAGTTGAAAGTTTTATTCAGGGGCCTCCCTGGCGGCGCAGGGGTAAAGCCTCAGCACTCTCAAGCTCTGGCCAGCGCCAGCCACTGTGGCCTGAGTTCCACCCCGGCCAGGGAGCTGACCCACATGGGCAGACCTCTCCTGCCTAGCCCGCTGCTCCCCTCAGCAGTGTACTTCAGTGGATCTGCCTGTTCTGCTCCCCACTCTGTCTCTGGTGAACCCTCTCACACTACCCACATCCCCACCACCACCCACCCGCACCTCTGGCCTACACCCCAGTTCTTGTGTACATAAACAAAAATAAATCTCTAAAAACAAAAAAGAAAGTTTTGATCAATGTCTCAGGCCCAAAGCGGCGCTGAGAGGACTCTGCCAACGGCTAAGCCAAACGGTTTACAAGCGCCCACTCTGCTTCAGCCTAAGCACACACAGCAGACTTCCCGCTGCCTACAGAGGAACACGCCTGAGAAGTGTGGGGGCGAGCTGAGGGTACCACGGCCACCTCCCCGAGACCCGTGGTGCGGCGCAGCGTGCCAGGCCGCACGAAGCAGCGACCGCTCAGCGCGCACACGAGGGCGCACGGCCAGAGCACCCGGCTATTGTAGATAGCAAATGACGCACTATCACGTGCAAAAGTGAAAAACCCAGGCACACAAATGCTGTGCACCTTGCAGGCACACACCCCGACCAAACGGTACTCGGAACCCCTGAAGGGCACGCTCATGGGCAGGGGGGGCCCCCAGTGGGGAAAGGACCCCAACAGCACAGGCGGTGCAAACTTCAAAGGCTCTGGACGCAGACACGGACGAGGCTGGCGTCTGACCGCCATCTACCGGCCAGGGGGGCTTGTGCAATGGGTTCAACAGTTATAAAATGGATTTTTTTTTTTTTAATTTAAAAAAAAGTCTTAAAAACTAGTAAAGCGGGTTAAAAACATCTCACAGGGTCACTGCCGAAATCAGTGAGATTATTCACACCAAGAGCCGGGCGGATATGAAGCTGCCGCACATGCTGGCTCCCCGTCTCTCCCGGTCTCCGGGGTCAGGGCTAACCTCCCCAGCTGGCATTCAGGGCCCCGTCCCAGCGCGCTCCCGGCCCCCAGGAACCTTTCCAACTTGTCTGGTAACGCTCCCCCGCAGCGCAGCCAGCGAGAGGTCGCTTCTGCCACCCTCTTCTATCCGGACGGCAGGCACAGGTTCCGTGACCCGGAGTCCGTGGCCAAGAACAGCCACAGAAAAGGGGCGGGGGGGGATGAAGGCTGACAAAGCAGCACACAAAGGGGCCAGGCCCGAGACAGGAAGGCCTGGAACGCCAAACCACGGGGCCCAACAATCTCAGCACAAGTGGGGACCCCGGGAATGAAATGCTCGAGGCAGAAGGGATCAAGCGGCCAGAGGGGCCGCCGTGCTCCCAACGAGAAGCTGGACAGCGAGGGAGGCGCAAGCTGCTGGAAGGGAAGCTCGCAGGGAGACACGGGGAGCCGCAGCGTCGGCAAATAAAAGATGGGGCGCAAAGGCGGGGCTCTCAGGGAAAAAGAGGGGACCACCTTAGCGGGTGAGAAGGAAAAAAAAAGGCGACCGGGTGGGGTGTGCCTAGAATGGGGGACAACACAAAGGCAGGGCAGGGAACGTGAGGCGGCCTACTCCGGACCACGGCGGAGGGGACCACTTCGGAGGCCCGAGAATGGCGTGGACCCCGGAGGGAGACGCGGAGGGGGCAAAGGTTGAGAGGGCAGGCAAACAACGGCAGAGCCGCCTGGGGATGCCAAGAAAGCAGGGAGCGGGCCCCGGTTATGAAGGAACGAGGCCTGAGAGGAAAGACGCTGAAACCAGAGGGATGGGGCAGAGGAATGACGAGAACCGGGGAAACGACAGTCTGTGATGAGAAGAGACACACAAAAAGGGGGCGCACTTGAGATGGTGGGGGGCTTGGAAAGGTCACAGGGAACAAATATAAGAAGAACGGTCGGTCAGGAATTGGGACACCGGGAGAGAAGTGAGAGAAAACTCGGGGGTCCACGAGCGAAGAGAAGCCGAGCCGCCAGGACGAGCTCAGAAGCTGCGACCGCAGAGCGCAGGCCACAAGGCAAGACTGCGCATGCCTACGCTTTTGCGTCAACGCCCAGGGGCTGGATGGGTGGGCTGTTCTGGGGGCGGGTCATTGCTCCTACTTGTCCTGGAAGTGGTACTCGACGCCCCATTGGCCACCTGCCTCCAAAGGGATTTTGCGACAACCAACAATTTGCGAAGACAAGCCACAGGGGGCGGGGAAAGGCCGCACGAGACTCAATTCGACGCGCTACTGGCTGGCAGGTTAGTCTGGTGCGAGGAGAAGTGGGCGGGAGGTATGGGGCGGGCCGTCGGAGCAGAATCCTGAAGACTATTGGTCGCCCTTCTCTGTGAGGGGAGGCAGCACTTGAAGCTCATTGGTCCTTGTGAGAAGGGGCGGGAAAACCCGCGCGAGGGCAGCCGTTCCTCGCCACAAGGCTTCCCCGCTTCCTCTTTCTCCTGATTGAGGCTAACTCTGCTCGAGGCTGTGGTAACGACGACGAGAACGCAACCCACCCCTCCCCGTCTCTTCTGCTCCCTCTTTCTTGCGCCGGACCCCTGCCCCCGGCACCCCCTGCCCACCCCCTCACGCCTCTCCTCCCCTCCCCCATGGCGGGCCCTGGGCTCGTTCCCCGGGCCCCGCCCCCTCCCTGGGCCCCTGGGGTGGGGCTGCCAGCCTGGGGGCGGGATGGGGTGCAGTGGCTGCAAGGGGGTGCACGTGAGCTGTGGGGGGGGGGTGCACCGCGGATCCGGGCCAGGCGAGTGCACTCGGGCTGGGGGCCCGCGGTCGGAGCTGGCAGGGGCAGGGAGCACCAGGGACATAGCGCAGTGACTGAAAACAATGGCTGCCAGCGGTTATAATCAGAGTGGAATCCCTGAGAACAAATAATCATGTCGCCGCGGGGGGTGCGAGAGCAAAATCAGGAGGGTGAGGGGGACTGGATGGCGGGGCAGGTGCGAGGCAGGGCGGCGAGGGAGCCTGAAAGCCTCGGAGGAGTCGGACAGATGCGGGCGGGGAGGAGGCTCGCCTGACGGGGACACCCAGGGTGTGTGTGCAGCCGGTGTCTGTGGAAAGGGGGTGTAGGAATCGCCGAAGGGGGCACCCGCGCGTGTGCGGAGCCCTAAAACTGCGGTCTGTGCACGGGGGGGTACAGTAGCGGGAGAGAGGGTGTCCCGGTTGAAAGACTGTGTTAGAAAGACCAGAGGAGGGTTTCTTGGGGGACAGGTGGCCGCCGGGGAGGGGGGCGCTGAGGGGAGCAGGGTGGAGAAGGAGAAAGCCCGGGGAGACGGGAGGGCGACGCTGAGTCCAGGGCGGAGCAGAATGGAGAAGCACCCCAGGGCGGTGCCCAGAGGCAGAGGGCTGCTCTGGAGACGCCCCACAGCCACCGGCCTCACTCCTGCCCCCAGCCCCATGGAGCCCAAGGAGATGCCGGCCGTCCACCACTGCGCCTCCGACTGTGCCCCAGAGGGCGAGCCCAGAGCCCCCCAGGGCACGGAGCCTGGCCCCAGGAGAGCTGTGAGCCGCTCTCCGACCTGTGCCCGCTGCCGCAACCACGGTGTCACCGCCCACCTCAAGGGCCACAAGCGCCTCTGCCTCTTCCAGACGTGCGAGTGTCACAAGTGTGTCCTCATCTTGTGAGTATGAGACCAGGGAGAAGGACAAGGATGGACCTCACTAAAAGGTGCCCCACCTTTGACTCCCCACCCCCCTTTTAGGGAGCGCCGGAGGGTCATGGCCGCCCAGGTGGCCTTGCGAAGGCAGCAGGAGGCGCAGCTGAAGAGGCACCTGGCTCAGGGCCTCATGAAGAGAGGGGCAGCCCCTCCCAAAACCCCCAACCGCGTCAGGAAGGGCGCCGCCCGGGCAGGAGTGCCCCGTGAGTGTCTGGCCAGGAAGGGGTGGGGATCTGGGCGGAGAATGCCCCACTGGGGGAGGAGTCCCAGGCCTGCCACTGAGTTGGTGTGACCTTAGCAAGGTGTCTCTATCTCTGCGCCTCGGTCTTCTCCAGCTTAAACGGGATGGGGTTGGGAGGATACGGTGAGATTCGTGGGCTAGAAAAGGACTCGGTTTGCAACTGGAATGGAATGGCATGTCAAGGAAACAGCTCACCAGAGCTCTCCCTGCTCCCTCGCAGCTGGGAAGGAGAACATAGCACCCCAGCCTCAGATCCACCATGGGGCAGTCCCCCTGGCACTGACACCCCCTGGGAAGGTAAGGAGAGTCTGGGCCTGAGGGAGGGACCCCTGTCCTAGCCCAAACCCCTGCCTCTGTGCCCCTGACACCTAGGTCCTAGGTCCAGCCCTGACTGACTAATATCACCTTGGGCAAATCACTTCATGAGCAAAATGAGGGGGTGGAATTTTACAGCCCTCCAAGATCCGGAATTTTGGGATCCTACCCCCACCCAGAACATACTCCTTCCCCAGCCTGATCCCTGACTGCAATCTGTGCCCTCTGCCTTTGTAGGAGAACTCCCGGGGGCCTCTGCTGCTCACCCGTCCCCCAGAAGCCTTGCCTTTGCCCTGGACTCCAGTACCTCCGGGCTCTTGGGCCCCTGGACACTGGCTGCCTCCAGGCCTTTCCATGCCACCCCCAGTGGTGTGCCGCTTACTGTGTCAAGAACCTGCCATCCCTCTGCATCCCTTCCCTGGTAAGATGAACTCACATTCAGTAACGCAAAGAGATGCGAATGCCAGCACACCACTCTGTCAGAAGGAAAAGAGGAAGAAGATGCTGGGCAGGGACAGGGAGCTCAGAGGCCGTGACCTCTGGCCCCTATTACTCTGCCTTCTCTCATCATTAGGCTTCGACCCCGGCCCCTCCCTCCAGCTGCCCGCTCACGGGCCCCTCCCGACCTGCCCAGGATCTCGCCCGATACTGACAGCTCCTCTTTCTGGAGAATCCCAAGGGCCCTCTCTCCTGCCCCGCACGTGAGTAGAGAGAAGGATCACCTTCTCCCCCCTGTGTGGCACACCACAGTACACGATGAAGAAAAGATTTCAGACTAATGGGGGGGACAGAGCTCTCCTAGTTCTGCCACCGCCTTGCTGTGAACCTCTATACAAGTACGGTTACCTCTGAGCCGTTTTTTCTGTGAGTAAGTTGGAGACACTACTAGTTACCTCCAGGGTTGTCACGAATTAGCAATCATTTATGGAATACAACTAGCACAGGCCTTAAATAAAGTGACTATTAAATTGGCCTAAACACGTAAGATGGGTTGAATTACTGACTTCTGAAATGCAGGGGGGAGGAGAGGGAGGGGAAAAGGCTCAGAGGCAATTAGAGAAAATTTTCAAAAGGTTTCTTCATACTGCTCCCAAGGGGGTTGGGGAATTAGAGGGAGAGGAACCAGACCCTAGTAGGGCAGGAAGCAGACACCTCATCAGTTTTTTGAAAACACATCAATGATTTCATGATGATAATCCTCACAGTACCCTAGGAGGAAGACGTTGGGGGATTTTCATTTTATAGTAATCAAGGCAGGCCACGATAGGGGGAGGGTCTTGGTTGACACCACGACACCGGATGACGCAGCAGGCACTCACGTTTCCAGATCGGAATGCAGCAAAATCCTTCCCCGCTCCCCATGTGTACGTACCTGTCCGTGTGCTGACTCCCCTGGCATCTTCTCTCTTTGTTTCTAGATGCTCAACTCTGATACTCCAGCCCTGTGGCACCCCAGACCCTCTTCTGCTGCAGCCACAGGTCTTGGGAAAGAAGTGGGGTCCAGAACCCTGGGAGGAAGTTGAACCTGGGGAAGGGAAGAATAGGGATAGTGAGGGAACCAGGGACCCAGGGCGCACTTGGATGGTGGGCAGAAGTGGGGTTCCCAGTCTGCTGCTCTCCCTTTCCTTTGCAGGCCCCTGGAGCCTCTCGCCCGGCCTGGACCTCTGCCCCATCAGAACGGCAGCTGCAGCGGGAGGCAGCTGAGGCTCTCGTGGGGCTGAAAGATTCATCCCAGGCTCCCCGCGTGACCCCTTCTGTTCCTCCCAACTCCGCCTGGATCTCCCTGCTCCACCCCTGTGGCCCACCAGGTAACAGGTTTCCTGAAAGGGGAAGATGAGATAGGTAGAGAAATGGAGGTAATGGAGTAAGCAGAGACTAACCCAGCAGATCAGGGGTTCAGCAGACTGAACACCCTCAGGTCAGGCCCTGAGCTTGTCATTCTAGCCTCTGGGCTGGCAGTTGAGAGTTGCTCAGTGGCTCAGTTTTGTCAGCTTTGTGCTTGAAAGCAAATTTCCAGTGTCCCAGTGGCCTAAGAAACATGAGGCCCTGTGAGAGGGAGGGCCTTGCCCACAGACATACAGCAAGAGTAGCAGAGCCTGGTCTCCTGCCTCCAGCCCAAGACTCTCTCTGAATCCAGGCTCCAGCTGAAGTCTAGAGTGAGGCTGAAGACAAAACGGCTCGGATCTAGAAAGAGGAGAACTAATAACCGCCTCTTAAGAAGCTTCCATTCTGCTTGGGAAACAGGGATGCTTTCACAAAATTCAGTGACAAACCTAGCAAAAACTAGCGGAATCTTGAGGAATGAGAAATACCTATGGGGACAAAAAGAGAAGGCTGAAAATTCTCCTTTCCAAAATGGTAGATTGGGTAAGATGTATGGGTGAGGAAACAGATCTGAGAAACTTCTGGAGCAGAAGGAGATCAAACTGGAGAGACTCTTTTAGGAGCCAGGGAATGTGTCTGAATGAGAGACAGACATATTCAGAGACCTGAACTTTAAAAAGTTGGAGCTTGAAAAGAGAGTCGTGGCTATGATAGTCGGACTGGAAGAGGCAAGACACGGCTAGGGAAACCAGTGAGGCGGGAGTTTTTGCCATTTTCCAGGAGACCTGGATTGAATGCGGTAGAGAGTGGGTGTTGCTGGGAAGGGCAACGGTTGTGACCTGGTCATGCCCCTTCTTGCCTGTAGCGCCCCCTGGAGGAAGAGGATTCCAGCCTGTTGGCCCCTCTCTGCGACCCAACCCAGGCCCCTCCGTGGCTCTGCATCTTGGGCGACTGGGATCCATCTCCCTCCTAACCTAAAAGCCCAGACTGGGTGGAGGGGACAGCAGCCTGCAGACGCTGCGTCTCCGTATTTCACTCATGTATTTATGCACGGAATTTAACACAGTACAAGCGTTAGGCTTTCTTTAGGCTCTCAGCTTTTGGGTCTTTTTGTAACATGGGCCTTTCCTTGGAAGAAGATGAATGTTCTCTTACCCTCTTTGGGTCCTGGGGCCTTATAAAATTCCTACAAGAGAGCCATGCAGTTTAAGCCAACTAGTATCTGAAAAGGTTGTATGAATTCATGTTCCAGGATATTTCTTTGACATGTTATATTCTGTACATACTTGTGCACTCATGTCTGTCTCCATGCATGTGCAAACAGAAGAGAGTATTTTCACTTTGTGTCTAGGTTTGTGTGAATGAGCAAAAAATAAAGCTTTGTTTTAAGCTACCGTGATTTGGGGATTATTTGTTACCACAGTTTAGTGTTTCCTGACAGAAAAGACTTGTTCAGTTTACTTCTCATAGTGAAAATCAGTTATTCGGTACCTTCCACAAATTGATACAAACTTGGATTTCCTATTATGGCCAGGAAAGAGAGTGGTAGACAGTTGCCAGCTGTCTAGAGGGCCAAGCAGGCCAAATAAATGAGTAAAGAAAGCCAGGCAAGCCTAGAAAACAGGGAATGCAGGCCATGCTGAGGGGCACGCTCCTTTGGGCCCTGGCAGATTGTTGCCAGGCGGGATTGTGGGCTTGGTATTGCCACATCTTCTGATACTTCAAACTTTCACTGTTTCAAATGTTGACTAATTTTTCTTGTTTAAATCCTATGGGAGTCAAGCAAAACTTATCTTTAGGCTGGCTTTGGCCATTGGAATGCCAATTTAATGCTAATCTAACATAACACTTTTCAAGTGGAGAAACTAAGGTCAGTAAGGTCAGAAAAAATCAAATTAGTCTTTATCAAGAATTTTTCCTGAGCTAGTCGTATATCTCTAAGTTTTGAAGGACCTATAAAAGGTTGGAGATGATAATTACCCATTATTGAATGTAGTTCACATATAACCTCACAGCAGCTCTCAAGCCATCCGTGATTACTCCCACTTGCAAATAAAGGAACAAGCTTGAAGAGTTTAAGTGACTTGCCCATATATTTTAGGGAAAATTGCTGGGCAAATATTAGAAGACGTTTCCTTCTCCTTGCCAGGTGCAAGTGAATTGGTAGGTAAATTTTATAAAACAGAAAAATTCAGGACTCCAGGAGACAAACATGAGTCCAAAGATTTTTTCAAATGTCTTACTGTCCTGCTAAAGATATCACTAAGTAATAATAAGATCTTACCTGCCTTTTTCCCTTAGTCCTCTGCTATTGCATCCTCCTTGTATTGTTTCAAACACACAGATTTTCCAAAGATACAAAGACCTGGAGGTCCCAACTCCATCCTCACCTTCAGAAGGGGCAGCCGGAAAGCTTGAGGCATATGCCTGATCACTGACTCTCTCCTGATGTTACCTACACACCACTTTATTCAAGAGGATTGATGGCAATAGCACCCAAGTGCAATTTGTTCTTTCTTTCTGGATCCTTGAGGAAGCTGCTTGTACTCCCTAAGGGATTACCAAATAACAGATCTACAACACTTCTCAGGACTCCTACAAGACCATCAAAGGATGGAGGTCTGCTTCATACCTCCCTTCCTTCCCCTTGTTACAGCTTAGACCTGTGGCCAGCATTTAACAGAATGCCTAAGCCTCATTGTGTGCTGCTCTCCCTGGACAGATGACTAAGTCCACACAGTCACAGAGGAGGGAAGTTTGCAACACCTAATATGGCTAACACCATGCTACTCAGGGATCACCGAAGGCCCCTGGTAAATACACCGAGGTCACACAGCTGGGAAGAGTAAAAGAGAAAGTATTACGGGTTTACAAGACAAAATGAGAAATGGGTGGGGAAAAAAATAAAGTGATGGAAGCTGAGGGAAGTAGCTAGGGGCAGGTCCCTCTTTCCAAGCCTTTCTCATGCCTCTGCAGCCCACCGCCCCTCCTTGCCAGAGCTAGCGGGTTTTTGCACCACTGGCTTAGTCCTCCTTTGCCTATTAAATCCTTCCGCCTTCCCCTAACCCTCAAGTTACCACTGATGAACACATTGTCACCCAGAGACCATAGTTTATACGAGGGTTCACTCAGTACTATACATTCTATGAATTTGGACAAAGGTATAATGGCATGTATAGTTTGTGTCCTCCAAATATTTCATCTGTTCAAACCCAGTCCCCAATGTGGTGGTATTTGGAGATGATGCCTTTGAGAAGTGATTAGGGCCCTGAGCGTGGCGTCCTGGGGAATGGGAAAGTGCCTTTATAAAGATTCACCATAGAGCTCTCTCGCCCCCTTGTGGTCATGTGAGGACTAAGCATAAAGATGGCCGTCTAGGAAGAGGGCCCTCCCCAGACACAGAACCCACTGGTACCTTGATTTTGGACTTCCCAACCTCCAGAATTGTGAGAATTAAGTTTCAATTGTTTGCAAGCCACCCAGCCTATGGCATTTCGTTACAGCAGCCCAAACTAAGACAGTTGGTTTTAATTTTTTTAGTAAGGCATCTGCAGATACCATATTTCACTGTGGAAAAAAGTATTATTCATCCTGTTTTAAACTCTCCAAGTCTTTTCAACTAAGAAAACAGTCACACACGTCTAAACGTTTCTTTTTGCAGCAAGTTAACAGTTTTATAAGACCTTAGGTGTGTCCCTCGTTTTCTTGCTTGATGAAACTTATAAAGATTAAACTAGCTCATGCACGTAAAAACACATAATGCTTACCTGTGCCTGGCACAGACTAGGCACACAAAAAAATAATTGTTGCTGGAATATGTGATGCACCATGTACAGGAGCAATCACTTAAAGGGGGAAAATTGTCAGAAATTTTTTTTTCCTTTTTTAATGGAGAGACTAAAGCCTTGGGAGGGCAAGTTTAGAGTTGCACAGGTCAGTGGGATAGGTAGAGCTACGCGTGTAAGCTACACCTGAGGGCCCAACAAGCAGATTCAGGCACTAGGAGGCAGAGCCTAGGGGACGGCTCCGCAAGCCCCGCCTCCGCCTCTTTGTCCCTGCCCTTAGCTCCTCCCCACCTCCGGTGCCTCACGCCCACCTCGGTCGCCTAAGTCCTGCGGAAGCCACTTCCGCCCTAAGAAGGGTGGGGCTTCCGCCTCCTGCTCTCGCCAGTACTGTCGGTCGAGGGAGGGACTAGTGGCCATCTTCCTTCCTTGCAATTCACCCGAGTTCACTGTCACAGTTCCGCCCTTACTAACCCCACTTCCGGCGAAAAAAGTGCCACCCGCAAAGGAACTCGCCCCGCTGAGAGCGCCAACCGTGGCCAAACCGCTGTCCCGCCCACCCAACTGCTCCAAAACTTCCACCATCGCTTTCCTCCGCCGCTATTCCTGCCAACCACGACGGACGCAAACGAGACTATATCCCCCAGCTCAAGACCAGAGCTCTGTCCCCTCTGCCACGCTCCGAGAAAAGACGGTCGGGGAAGAAACCGGCCTCCCTGCCCTGCCCGTGACTTTTCGCTTTGCCTTCCAGCCCCTCACCGCACACCGCCCGACTTGGCGGAAGTGAAACCCCATTCGCCCTGAGAGGGGCGGAGTCGCCGTCGCTACGCCCGCTCTCGCGAGCTCTCGGAGCTCTCGCGAGGCTCGACGCCCGACTTGTGCGCCCGGGAAACCCCGTTGCTCCCTTTCCCCTGGCTGGCAGCGCGGAGGCCGCACGGTAAGATCGGCGCTCCGGTGCGGGCTGAGTGCTGGGTGTCGGAAGCCGTGTCCCCAGCTCGGAGCGCGTGATCCGGGGCCCGGGGAGGCCACGCGTGGCCGCCCCGCCCCCTGAAACCGCGGCCACGTGCGAGCGGCAGGCCCGGGCATGTCCGGTCGGCGCGGTCCGGGAACCCAGACTCGGCCTGGTGGGCAGCGGCGAGGGCGGTGCTTGGGGTCAGGGCCGGGGGCTGGGGTCGCTGAGCGTCTCCGCAGGTGGGGTCAGGCTGTGTTTGTGCTACCCGTAGAGATCGGGGACTCTGGGACCCTCTGACGCCGGGGCCTTAGAGCGCAGGGCTGGAGAAGGGCCCTGCGGAAGTAACGGGGTGCGGCGGTCTGGGCGGCGTGGGGCTGGGCCCCGGCCCTGTCAGTGGTCCCCTCCAGTCCAGTGTTCACGTGCTCGACTTACCTCGCAGATGCCTGGAGTTACTGTAAAAGACGTGAACCAGCAGGAGTTCGTCAGAGCTCTGGCAGCCTTCCTCAAAAAGTGAGTGTGGGGCCGGGGCTTAGTCTGACCCCTCGGGACTTGCTGTGCTTCTCTTTGGCAGGAGCCACTGATCTGAGGTCCCTGTGTGGGAGCCCCTCTGTATTCTGGGGGGCTGGGGCACGGAAGTGTTGGCAGAGATTCCTAGATTGTGCCTTTCCCGCTGTCTTGGTCCAGGTCCGGGAAGCTGAAAGTCCCTGAATGGGTGGACACAGTCAAGCTGGCCAAGCATAAAGAACTCGCTCCCTACGATGAGAACTGGTTCTACACAAGAGCTGGTGAGGAACTGGGATCTTCCGCTGGGTGGTGGGGAGGGGGTTAGTCCCAGGTGACCTCATGTCTCATCGTCCCTTAGCTCTTTCTTGGTCTTAAGTTTGCAAGCCAAGGGGACATCTTTATCACTGCACGCTTTGCATGATGGTCAATAACTTCACATTCTGAATCTGTTTCTTCATTTGTGAGAGGTTTGCATGAGGACCTGCAGCTTCCTTTGAGCCTCAAGAGAAACCCAGGAACAAATGAGTGTATTTTGCTTAGAGGTGGTTTTTAGGGACATCCTTTCTACATCCATGGAGTTTGGCCCGGAGTTTGCTCTCTCTTTACTGTGTACCTCCGTTGGCCTGTGCCACTGGTTTTTTCATTTGTAAAATGGGGTGGTGGTACCGTGCCGGGTTATGATGAGGTACAAATGAGCTCAGTCCACTCATGTGCTTTTAAAACACACTTAAAGTAATCGTTCGGGAAAAGTCAGCTGCCTCTTGCTCGGATCATCAGGTCCCCCTTTCTGACTCTAGTAAGTTAGAGCTGAGTAGTGGGAGATCTGGCCAGGTCACTCCTTGCTCTATAACTTGAAAAATCCCAGCAAGTGCCCAGAAAAACACCTACAGTCACCCAGTGACTGCCAGCCCCGGTTTTTGTCTTGTTTATCTTACAGTAGTAACTCAGAAGACTTGACAGTGTAGCCCCACACTGGACAGGGCTAGTTTTCACCCGTCCCTGACATTTCAAATTGCTCCAAGTTGTCACCCTATGAGGGTCTCACTTGAGGGGGGGGGGTGGGAACAGCGCCGGATTTTGCCAAGGTGGCAGCCTCTGCAAAGACCCTGAAGAGCCTTCAGCATCTAATCTTCGGTCTTCCTATCCTTGCTGAAGCTTGTTTCCAGATAGAGCATGTGGCAAGCACTGTTGAGAGACTGACAGAATTCCAGAACGACATTGCGAGGAGTTGCCCAGCACTTCAGACTGTGAGGTGTTCTTGTAGGTTGGTGGGACACACATCAAATGTCCATGCTCTCCGCTGTTTCTCACCCCTGAGTATTAACGACTCGGGTGGACGGTGCAGCCTGCCACCCACCTGGGCTGAAGCTCTCAGAAAGAAAATGGGGCAGGTGACAGGGCAATGATTTGATCTGTCTGGACACACAACACTGATGGGACTTGGACAAGACCACCACCCCCTCTGCCCACCTTGGGAAGCAAGACCGCCTGGTTCTGAATGTTCTCTGGCAGTGCCCCCAAAAGTTGGTAGGTCAGGGCAACTTTGGGTCTAAGGAGAATGAATCTAGTAGCTTTTTCTATTTGGTCTGGTGAATATACATACTGGAGTTAGGCCCCATCCCCACAAAAACCCTCCCAGACAGACGCGTTTTCTGTTGATGCCAGGGCGGCTAACGTGCTGGGGCTTTGCGGGCTGTGAAGCCGCAGTCCACCCCGATTACCACTTGAAGGGGCTCTGGCCGTCTTCCTGGATAGCACTCACACTTTCATTTTTTGAGGTGGAGAAAGTCACAGCAAATGGCATACAGCCTGGGTGACAGACCTCAGTGAGGTGCTACAAGCAATTTCTGCATGCCTTAGTGGCATTGGGGTAGTGGCCCTGGACCAGTCTGGTGTGCATTTTTGCCATTTGTTTACATCCTCAGCAAAGGCTGAGTTGCAGTTGTGACAGACTGTGGCCTAAGGAGCCTCAGTGACCTGTCTGTTACAGGGAAATCTGCCAGCCTCTAGGAGTCTAGAATGCACCCAGTTTGGTGTTTTGCTCATGTTCTAGGCAAGTTTTGCAGGCTTAGGCGTTTATTGAAGAGGAAACTGAGGCACAGGCAGGTGAAATGGCCTGGGGAGGGCATGGTAGGCTGGCTTCAAAGCCAGGTCTACCCTGTTTGCATTTTCCCTCTTTCTGGATCATGAGGGCTTGGCCTCTTTTGCCTCCTCAGGGTTTTAGAGCTAAAGCATCATCGGACAGAGGGCCTGTCAGGGTGGCTGAGTTTGGGAGGTGGGGGGACATTCTCCAGTGTGGAGCGGGCAGGTCCTGGTCTCAGGTTGGGGCAGTGTATGGGGCAGGGCCCTGCTGGGGGTGACGGAGAAGAGAGGCCAGTTGTCTGGAATGGGTGAGGGGTGCAGCGGGACTAGAAGGGCTTGCGGAAGGGCAAAGCAGTACAGCCCTCCTGATTCTCAGAAGGGCCTGCTTGAGAGGGAGGTGAGAATGCAGTGTGTGCCCTGTTGGGTGGCTGGCAGCAAGCAGCTGCTGAATTGGGACAGCCAGCTGCATTTTACTGCAGGTCGGGGGCTGGTTTGCCTCCCATCCTGCGCTGGGCCAGGTACCAGCTTGTGCTGTGTGGACGAAAGGACTGAAGGGTGGGGGCACTGCAGGAGCACATTAAAGGGTACATGGAGGTCAGAGAAGTGATCTTTTTTTTTTTCCTTAGAAGTTTGGCAGAGGGAACAAGAGCAGCTCCATCTGGGAGGGTTCCTTCCACCGCTTAGTGACTCAGTGGGTCAGGTCGGGCCATCTGAGTGGAGCCAGGTGAGGCGCTGTGCTGGGAAAGCGCCTGTGACCCCACCTGAGCCGGGACCCCACCTGAGCTGGGACATGGGGCTGCTTCCGGGGGGAGGGGCGCAGAAGGCCTTTGCAGGAACTGAAGGACAGGCTCAGGCCGTGAGTGGCAGCACAGGGTTTGCTGTGGGCCCCAGGCAGCTAGGGTGGCCTGGATTTGTGTCAAGGGCTGAGGAGCCGGGGGTGGGAAAGTTAGAGCTTCCAGTTTATAAAGTTAATGTTCTACCTTCTGGATGGGCCCGGAAAATAATTAGCACAGAATGAGGTGGTGGGGAGGGCAGTGTGGTGTCTGCTAGCACTCCAGATACTGGAGCGCCCGCTCCTTGAGTAGACAAAGAGTTGGGCATTATTGGGGTTTGTGCCTGGCAGTCTGCTGAGAATTTAAGGTGTCCCATTAGTGCTTGACAAGGTGGCTGGCGGCTGGCCCCTTCCACGCAGAGCCCTCTGGGGCTGGGTGCTTGCGTGCTTACGAGTGTTTACCCTGCCCCTCCTGGGGCTGCCCTGCTCTCCAGGGCCGGGGCACGGTGGGGAGAGACTCAGGAAGGACCCTGAGAGCTGCTTTTAAAAGATGGCATTTTTGGAGGCAGGAGGGGGCAGGGACAGTTGGCAGCCCTGCCCTGGGGTGGGAGCTGCCCCCTCACTTGGCAGGGACCGCACAGTCACGGACATGGCCTGGCCTGCTCCTTGCTCTCGGTGAGCAGCACCAAGGGGAGTGGTCACTTGGGCAGAACCCAGTGTGCTAGTCTGGGGGTCCCAAGACGACTTGCAGACTTGCGATGTGCTGCCAGTGAGTGTCCTGGCGCCTATGTCCCAAAGAGCGCTAGCACTGCACCCCACTGTTTCCCTGGGGTCCTCACAGTAACCCTCTCCCCGGGGGCGGCTCCCGGGCTGCCCTGCTGCCTCCCAGGAGGGAAGGAGGAGCAGGTGGTGCGGGGCCCTGCAGACATGCCCCAGGCCAGCAGGAGTGAGCCCCTCCAGGCCGGGCCACAGGGGGGCCGTCTGCCGACCCGGGCCCGGCACAGCTGATGGACAGTGCGCTTAAAACATTTGCCCAGCTCTCCCCTCGGCCTCAGGCCCAGCCTGGCGGACAGCTCAGCAGTACTGGCACTTGGGGATGGGGTCAGGTACTGGGTCTCATAGGGCCCCAGAAACCCGGCTGTAAAATGGTGACGTTGCGCTCCCACACGCAGTGTGTGCCCTTGAACGTGGCCCTGCCCCAGCCCGCCTTAGCTGAAGAGGGGTCTTCTCTGCCTGAGAAGGGTCCTCAGGTTCCCTTGCACCCCCAGCTTCCACAGCGCGGCACCTGTACCTCCGGGGGGGCGCCGGCGTCGGCTCCATGACCAAGATCTACGGGGGGCGCCAGCGGAACGGCGTCATGCCCAGCCACTTCAGCAGGGGCTCCAAGAGTGTGGCCCGCCGAGTCCTCCAGGCCCTGGAGGGGCTGAAGATGGTGGAAAAAGACCAAGACGGGTAAGCAAGGGGGGTCCTTGAGGCCAGATTGCCAGTGATGAGGCTGTCGAGGCCACCCGCGCCCCTGTGCAGTGCCCAGTCCACCCCGCAGTCCGCTGCCCCTTAGGCAGCAGCAAGGGGCCTGCCCGGCCTCTCCGGCTGGCTACCCCAGCTCGGGAAGGTAATTTAGCGACTGTCCGCTTTCATTAGCCTGCTCGTTAACTTTTCCCAATTGATTTTTCGGGGCTTTTGATCTAATGCTTGCACAAACGACACCCCATCAGCTCCCAGGGGGCTCCCACCCCTGCCCCCATCTCGTTAGGATGCAGCCAGCTGGGCCCTGTGGGCGGTGGCCACGTTCCTCCTGGGAAGCAGCTCCCGCCTGAAGGGCCTGGCAGGGCCGGCCGGGGCTGAAGCTGCATGGCCTCCTGCCCTCCTCCCACAGGGGCCGCAAACTGACACCTCAGGGACAGAGAGATCTGGACAGAATCGCCGGACAGGTGAGGGCGGGCGCTGGGGCCTGTGGGGGGGGGCGGGCCATGAGAAGACATTCCTAACTTCCTGCTGCGCTGGCTGGAAATACTGGTGAGAAGGTGGGCTTCTCCAGGGCAGGCGCGTCCCGCACCCCGCCCCTCGCCCCAGGGCCGCCTTCCACAGACTTTGTTCCTCCTCCGTGCTGCGGATGGAGGGGCAGGCTGGCTCAGAACCCAGGCCAGACTGCTGTAGAGTCAGCTGCTCTTGGCTCCCCACAGGCGGAGGTGAGGATTCTCTGAGCTGCTGCAGGGACGGCCCCCAGGGCCTGGCAAAAACCATTGTTTTCTTTCTGTGTCATTGGCTGGGGCCTCCTAGGAGTCTTGTAGTGCTTAGTCAAGTGTCAGAGTGGAAGGTGGGTGTCTGCTGGGGGGGGGGGGGCACCAGGCCCAGACACCAGTGGGCATATGCTGCAATCCCACTCACCACTCCCTCCTTGAGCCCCCCCTTTTTTTTAAAGATTTATTTATTTATGCATACAAGCTCTGGGGTATAGGCCAGAGGTGTGGAGTGGTGAGAGGATCCACCAGAGACAGTGGGGAGCAGAACAGGCAGATCAGAAATACACTGCTGAGGGGAGCAGCGGGCGGGGCAGGAGAGGTCTGCTGCCTTGCACAACCCACAACATGTGGGAACCTCCCTGGCTGGGTATCGAACTCATGCTACAGCGGCTCTGGATAGCTTCATAGTGAGAGCCCCTTTTCAACTGCTGTGACTTGGGAAGTAACCCAGGGCCACGGGCAGGGGAGGTAAGGGAAGAAGGCCATGAGTGAAAGCACAGATCTCAGTACCTGGCATCCTGTGGACCCCACTGCTGATCATTTCTCTCCATTTCCCACAGGTGGCAGCTGCCAACAAGAAGCATTAGAACGAACAAACGATGCTGGGTTAATAAATTGCCTCATTCGTAATCCTGGTCTGGTCTCTTGATTCCCTTGTCAAACAGGCTAGGGGTCCCTGGGAGGCTGTGGAACCTGGAGCGCAGCCCTCAGAGGTGAGGCAGCGGCACCCTAAGTGAGCAGGATGCCCCCTGCCAGCTGGTCCTGCCTTTGCAGGGGCCTGGCTGCAGAGGTGGCCGCAAGGCCCCTGCTAGTACAAAGCAGGAGGGGCGCTTTTTCCCTGAAAGGTGGACAGGGGCGGAAGGCCCCTGCTCCACGTGGGCCCTCAGGAGGCCCGTGCCTGCCCGGTGTGCACCTCCTCGCTGCCTATTCTCCCCGAGCTTTCCCTTTTAAAGTTTGGCCTTGGGCCCTGCGGTGAAGTGAAGCTGACCTTGCCGCCCAGAGCGGTGGGGTGCTCGAGTGCCCGCGGCACCAGCGCCCTCACGGAAGGGGCGAGTCGGCGCCTGCGCAGAACCATGGCTGCAGCGCGGGGACGCCTCCGCGGCCCCGCACTGCGGTTGGCTCTTCGCGTGAGCGGAGCAGGATCTCCGCCTGTGATTGGACCCCTTAGTCGGGGCGGCGTATCCGAAAGGCGCCCTCACCGCCCGTACTGACCGCCTCCCAGTTGGGGGAAATTTAAGGTGCTGATAAATCAGTTGGCTCGATGGAGGCCTCCAATCAGTCCAAGGAATTCCTCAGCTAGGACCCACCTTCCCAAAAGATTTGGATGCAAATTCCAGCCCCTAATTCTCTGCCACCCTGAGCGGCTTTCTAAGGCTTCCACTCCGGGCAGTCAAAAAGGCGACTGACTCGAGAGGGAGTCGGGAAGACGGCAGGCAAAGAGCACCTTGGCCCAGAGCACGCCGGGCAGAAGTGCAGCTGGTGCTACCCAGATGCTCCAAGTGAAAGGGATTAAACCAAAAGTCCTCCCCCCGGGGTGTACGAAGCGGTCAGTGCTGGAAGATTTGTACTGAATAAACGTGTAGGGCCTGCCACGCGCAGGCGCTTTACAGACACATCTGCTAGTACACTGGGCAACCCTATGAAGTAGGCGCCCAGGAGCAGTTGCAGTTTGGAACTGGGGAAAGTCAGTCCCAGGCTGAGCGGTGTGCCCGACGTCCCACAGCGAGGCAGCCGCAGAGCCCGCTTGTGAACCAGGCAACCTGACTCCAGTGCCGGCTCCCAACCCACAGCGCACCGCCCCTCGGCAGGGAAAAGGAGGCCCAACCCGAGCAAAGCCAGGAGCCAGCCCCTCCGTTCTTGGGCCTCGCTCACCTCTTTCTCTGGCTGAAGACGATGACATTTCCAAAAGTTCTCGTGAGAATACAGTGACATGCTTCTGGTACTCACGCACTACGCAGACGGGGGTGGTGGGTACGTGGGCGATGGGGTTGCCCAGACTGCCCAGCAAGAGGCCTGTGATCCGACCGCCGCGCCTCCAGCCACTAGGGGGCAGTCGAGGGCCTGGAAACGGCCCCGCCGTGAAGGCGGCCAAAGGCGAACTCTAGCGTCAGGATCCAAGCAGATTCTGGAAGGAGTGAGAAGGGAAGACTAAAGCACGAGGGGCTAATGCAGAGCGGAGACTGAAGCACTGAGGGGGCTCTGCTATGCAGAGAGGGGCCCAACAGACCACCTGGGCCCCTGGACCCAGAGAAAGGGAACCGTATTGAGCAAGCTGTGTAATATCCTGACAGCTTCATAAAGTGGGGAGATTGTGCCCAGGTTACAGGAGAGTCAGACCACCAGTCAGCCGGCAGAAATGACATTTAAAACTCAAATCTTGGGGGCCTCCCCGGTGGCGCAGCGGTTGAGCGCTGCGCTGTGGAGCTGTCGGCAGCGGCGACGCGAGTTCGACGCCCAGCCGGGGAGAATCCCACATGGTGGGGCGGACCTCTCCTGCCTCGCCCGCTGCTCCCCTCAGCAGTGTACTTCTGATCTGCCTGTTCTGCTCCCCACTCTGTCTCTGGTGGACCCTCTCGCC
>PVIJ01014691.1:0-39507 GCA_004024925.1 Scalopus aquaticus
TTTACAGGTAATTTAACACCTTTATTAATGAACCAAAATAGAGAAATTTGGGTGTCAACTGAATATATTGAAGATATACCAGAGGTATGGAAATAGAAAAAAGGAATTAAGCAAGTAATCAATGATAAAACATAGCTTAGGCAAATGTAAACAACATATGGAACCAGAGGAAATCTAGGCAGTAAAAACTAAAAAAAAATATTCTATAAGGTCAAGTTTTGCATATTTTTGTTTATAGGATGGTGTAATTTGACAACTATCTGGTTTCATAAAGACTGACAGACTTACAACATCGACTTATAAATGATAATAGGAATGACAGAAATGGAACTATTCAAAACTACTCACCCATGGTAACCCTCTATCATAATGTCAATAATGTGCCTATTTCCTTTTAAGTGTCAATAGCAGCATCATATTTAAAGCTTCCATAAATATAAAAAATAAATGCACAAAATGCAGGAAGCCCAAACAAAATTAGTACTATTTAAAAAAGGTATAATAATATGGTTGTCTTGGAAGCTAGTATCTTCACATTTATGTTTTAGCTAGAAACACTTGCAAGGTATTAGTTTTTATGGTGATAATACATGGGAAAAGTGTTTTTTTGTTTGTTTGTTTGACTTTTTAATCAGATTGACAGGTTTACTCATGTAATGACTGAAAAAGCACAATGCTAAGGCATCTGGAATTTATTGTTGTATAGCAAACAACCTACCAAATATTAGAAACCATTTACATTATATTTCAGGAAAGGATTTTGTAGTCAAAGAAAACCACAGTCCTACAACATTTTAATGTCATCTCAGAAATTTTGAGTCTTTTAAAAAAAGCTTTAAAATGAGAAATATAAGGGAAATAGAAAGGTATACAATTTGCTAATACTATAGGAGTCCAAAATTTTAAGTTAGTCAAAATATTCATTCTGATGATAAATTTACTTAAAATGTAAATTTATTAATCTCTCAGGCAAAAATAACATCAAACATAAACATCATTCTAATTTCAACACACAATCTTATTGACCAAGTTTAAAATATATTGATACAATTTAATTTTGAAAGGATATTTAAGAATGGGATACTGCCTTCTTATATTATCAGAGGATAAACTTGCAAAAGCTTTCCGTTTAAAAGCTGACAATGTACACAAATGTAAGTTGGTTGTATCTTTTGTCCCACTAGTTCTAGTAGGAATTAGCCTGAAAAAATCTCATTAATGTATAGAGACATGTAAAAGATGTTCTAGAGGATTTACTTATGAATAGGATGTAATCCATATTCATTAATTGGACCCAGCTATTTTTGTAATATGGGGTGTATTACACAATCCTTAAAATCATGTACTTTTAATCCATATCTTTTTGTTATACATAGGAAGAAGCCCATAATACATTATTGAAAAAAGATAGTTTTAAAATGACATGCATATTAAGATCACATTTATATAAAAATGTGTACCTACATATGTGTATATATATACAGATATTCACAATGTTCTGAAGAATTTTTAAAGTGTGTTATGCATTCAGAATGACTGCAAAATATAGTGGTAAGTTACAGTTCTGAAGTCAGACTGCTTAACCTCAAATTTCAACTTTACTCTAGAGCATTTGATTATGTACAAGTCATTCTTGAGGCTGCTATTTTCTTATATGTAACATAAATATAACAACAAAACCTATCTAATGGTGTAAAACTTTAACCAAATATCTGGCATGTAGTGATACAGAAGTAAATATCAGTTGTTATAATATGTTTATATTCTTCTTTAGTGTATTATTTTCATAATAATGGACAACTAATACTTTAATACAATCTATCTTTACATTTTTCTTTACATTTTTCATTTAAATACCAATTTAATGAAAAATCAAAGATTATATTTAACTCTCTAATGTCACCATATCAGTTTTTTAATTATTTTAAAATTACTCTTTTGACAGATGTTAGGCATATTAGGATTAATCAATCATTAGTATCTGAAATGTCCCCATTGTCAAAGTTACATGTTCCTTAGCAGTTGTACCACAGTCTGGATTGAGAAAATTATGAGGCCATAGGTGGACTCACATAGGAAACGTGCTCATTGATTATGACCCAATATAGTTTTAATATATTGACTAGACCATAGTTTTTCTGGTAGCCAAGGATAAATAGAACTAATGAGGATAAATGGAACTAACTGCAATGAGTTACATATTTCCCTAGAAAAAGAGGAATCAAGTCTTCCCATTCGTCAAATTAAAGTTAAACCACCTCAGAACAAGCATGAAACATTTCTACGTAGCACTTTGGAAATTAATACCTCAATTCCAGAAGAAAGTCCCATGTGGAAGTTTCAGTTATTATAAATAAGCTGTTAGGTAATCAAACAACAGTAATAAAACTTTAGCGAGTGAGGCAGTATACCACAAACTGCATATTTTGTCTTTGTGGAGTGCTGGACTTACTTGAACCTTATGCTAGAATTTTACTTTGTGGAGAGATGTGACCAAAATTCTAACTTTGTACTGAATAAGAATAAAAAAAAAAAAAATGTGGGGAGAAGCCCATGTGAAGTAGTTTAACATTAAATTGTAGTCCCTTTTATCAATCTGATGAAAAGCATAAACCTTTATGTGTGTCAAAGCCATTGTACACTGCAGTAATACAGGCAGCCTGTATTTGAACAAATTTCTGGAACCCAGTTTAGCTTCTCAGTATAACATGTGTCAATGTATATAGTACTCCTTTGGGAATCCACAGGTCTCCCTTTTAACTATGAATGGTAGGAAATTTTATGAGTTTCTAAAATAAAGTATCAAGATAGAATACAACCTATTCCTTTTAAATGATTACATCATCTAAAATGTTATCAAAGAGATTGGAGGAAGAATATGGCAATTAGTTTTCCCTCCTTCCCCAGCTATCCCAATAATGTCAATCTCTGTCGCACTCTACTCTTTTGTTGTCCAAATGTAGACAAGTATAGGCAAGAGCTACTTTCATTTTCAACCTAGACGCCCCCATGTCTTCTCATGCAGATAAAATGTGTTTGAGATTTATACATTGAGAAAACTATACACTATGTTTCATATACGTTTAATATTTATTATCATCTATGCACCAGGCACTAAGTTTAATATTACAAGATATTAAGGTTGAGAGAGATTAATTAACATGGACAAGGTGACAACTCATTATCAATTAAGTTTAGGAAAGAGAGAGGGAGTCTAAAGTCCTAAATGTAATGAATCTAAAGATTCTACATGTTGACACATGTGGAGTTTATCAGAAAGTTTAGTGTTACCATAGCTGTAGTTACTATTTAGAAATACTACATGGTTTGTTTCTCCCTCATAACTCTTCTTCCATGGCAATGAGTGATTTAAAATCATTGCTGGCAACATTTCACTTTTAAAATGCCAAGAAGTCCATAGTAATCATGTAACCCTCCCATTGGAAAATTTGAAATAAGTTGTATTATCCAAAACAACTTAAACTGGGCCATATTTACAACTGAATCAGTCTTTTGTCTCCTTAATGATGAAAAAAAAAACTTTCTTTCACTAAGGTGAAGAGGTAAATTATGCTGTCATTCCAAGGCATCAGAGATGTAAACCACACAAACAAATCAAAGGCATACCAATTCAATAAGCATTTGGCATTGACATCAGCAACAAATCAAGATGCTTTCTCTTAGATTTTTTTTTTTAGCTAAAAAGTCTTTTTGAATTCCTGGTGCCAGAACTGACCAAAAGTAAAGTTGCCCTTCTTTTGAAAGCATTTGCAGACTACATTTGTGTGTGAATACATACCCCATTCCCTAATATTACAGTAAGCTACTAAGTGCTGCCTGTCTATTGTTATTCAAGAGAAAAAAAAAAGTTCAAGATGTGATTGACAACCCAGTCTAATGCTAATCCAAAGCTACTAGCAACTGTAGAGACACTTACACAGAAACAATTTTTCTCTGCTTTGAAACTGACATGGGTACTCATTTTGGTTTAATGTTCACTGAACATAAGTGGAAAGGCTTTTACTGGGTTCAACATGTAAAGTACTTCTGCCCACTGACTGAGTACCTAACACTCGCTAGTCATCAAAGCATTTAATTTTGGGGGGCCTCAACTGTATACAATTTGGGGGCCCCTCTTTAAATGAAAGAATACAAAATTATAAGTCCAGAATTACACACTGGGTTTTAGAAGTGCCTCTGTAAGTGAAGACTCTGAATTTAAGTTTTTTTAGCTTCGTGGAAAATAGGCCTCCATCTCCAGCAGAAATCTCACTGCATCTTCTCATACTCACTGATGAAAAATGAGTATCTGACTGTTTGCAAAAGAGTCATTACAATTATTTATTGGACAATTATAATGACTCTAAGTAAATCTATTCAAACCAATCAAGAGGAAAATTTGCATATTATTCAAAGTTCAATAATGGCAGTCTACTTTTAGATGATCAAATACAATATTTTTTTTATTTGTTCCATACTCAGCATTCTAGAGCATACATTAAGAATTCAGAGCTGTATATGTAAGTTTTGGTGTAGTTCAGAATTCATTTGTACTCCCCTGGGTAGGGAAAATATGTAAAGGATGATTCATGCTCTGTTTACCAATCCTAGCAGTTGTTTATGAATCTGGATGCAAGACAGGTAAAGGGATACAGGGCTGATGATTTAATCAAGATGTTAGAACTTTCTCTAAATAGAAGAGCAAAGTTAGTATGCCAAACTATGTTCTAGGGACTCTAGGAGACTTAGAAGTCTATAAATTAGGGAAATAAGACAATGATCTGCATTGCTAAAGTCTTCTGTCAAAAGATTCTCAAGTCATGCAAAAGTACCTTTTGGTATATATTACCAAAGAAAAAAATTTCTTCAGTTTCCCCATTTTGTTTGGTACTTGCGTACATAACTGAGTTTACAGTCTCTTCTTACTCAGTTCCGGGGAGAAAAATACAATAGAGAAGAAAATCAGAAAGGTACAGTGGGAAAAGCACTGCAATAGGTGTTAGAAAAATTAAGACATATCCAGGGGCTCTTATGCTATAAAGTACATCAGAACCAATTGGAAGACTTGCTAACACATGATTGCTGGGCTCCATCCCAGAGTTTCAGTAGGTTTAGGGTGGAAGGCCCAAGAATATGCATTCTTAATGTGTTCCTAGGGTGATAGTGATGCTGCAGAGACCATGCTTGGACAATCACTGGCCTTGTCTGTTGTGTACCTTCATTTTCTGATCCGCAAATGGGAATGTTCACTTGAATTGTATCTAGGTACTTTTCACTATTTTATAATTTCCTGATTCCAACAAGCTCTCTAGCTCTTGACCAAGGAATCTCATGCCTGCATGTATTTATTAAATTTTCCTGGTGCGGGGGCCTCCCCGGTGGTGCAGCGGTTGAGCGCTGCACTGTGGAGCTGTCCGCAGCGGCGACGCGAGTTCGACACCCAGCAGGGAAGAATCCCACATGGCGCAGCAGACCTCTCCTGCCTCACCTGCTGCTTCCCTCAGCAGTGTATTTCTGATCTGCCTGTTCTGCTCCCCACTCTGTCTCTGGTGAACCCTCTCACCGCCCCCACGCCTCTGGCCTGTACCCCAGCTTGTATAAATAAATCTTTAAAAAAAAAAATTTTTTTCCTGGTGCACTATGCAAAAAAATACAGTCACCTAGTCTTAAGCTGTGTTAAACAGTCTTTTTGTTATTCCGTAAGAATGGTACTTAAAGCATTCTGATATATATTTTTATTCATTGAAAGAGTCAATATAAATGCAAAATATCACACAGCACAGTATATGGTTGACATAATGATTTCTGACAGATAGATCATATTTTCAGCATGGAAGGATTGTCAGGAAGCATTAAAAGCATCAGACTTTGAAGTTTATAAAAGTAAAAAATGGAAACCACGAATATAGCAAATTGTTTTTTGAAAAAAAATCAATTTATGTTTCCAAATGTGATAATCTCAAACTGCTTTATATTACTTTCTCTTTTGCTAGAAAACAAATAAAAAAACTTGTTCTCATTTTCTCCTTTTTCTTTTCCCTCCCATTCTACAATATCTCCTATGAACTTCAGCAAGTAAAGTTTTATGCTTGCAGTGTCCTCAAGGCTTTTAGTTTGTGTCAAGGGGAGGTGCTCATCTCTCTAAAAACTGAAAGTTTCAGAATAACACACATATTATACATCTTATACCGATTAGATAAAGTATCAGTGAAAAGTAACACTCTGCTAAACAGAGAATAAGTGCTCCTCACTCAACTATAAGCAACAATCTTTTTTATTCAACTATGTATGCTTATAAAAAACATTTAATATTTCTTAAGTACAGTTCACCCTTGAACAATGTGGGTTTGAACTGTGTGTATTCACCTATATGCAGAGTATTTACTTTTTTTCCTCAAAAAGCATATTTGTCCTTCCATACCACAGGGTTGTCATGATTCAACCAACTGATCCATTTGAAGCATGGATGCATTTTGGCATTGTGTGTGTGTGTGTGTGTGTGTGTGTGTGTGTGTGTGTGTGTTGGGGGTCAAGGGGGGTGTTCAGAAACCAATCTTATGAGAATAAAAAGGGGATAACTGTACTTCAGTCAGGCCAGTTTAGGGGAAGTCAAAAGTTATATATGGATCTGTGACTGTACAGAAACTGGTGCCCCCATTCCCCAGTTTTTCAAGTGTCAACTGTAGTTATGAAAAGAAATTTCCCATATCAGCATGGTTACTGTTTTCTGATACTATCTCATTTTCACCATGAATGCCAGTTTTCTACTCTATAATTCCAAGACTTCATGAAAATATCTTGCTGCACTCTTAAAAGATTGTCTCATCTCCATAGGAAACATTCCTAGGCTCATTCTTTGATCTAACGCCATTATCACCTTATTTTTACATAGTACTTAGCAATTTGCACACCACCTCCACCAATGGCATCTTATTAGATTTTCAGAGCAATCCAAAGAACAGTCATAATTTCCCAGATATCAATGAGAAAAATCATAATTTTAAAATAACACAAAACTTAGAGATTAACAATTTGCTTATATATTAATTTTATTATTTCAATTTTTTTCATAATTTTAAAAAGAACAACAATAATTTTGGTAATTATAAATATCAATTAATATTGATGAGAATTGTTAACATATCAGACACATAAATTCTAATCCTCCTAACAACCGTATTTATGTATGGACTAATTCACTCCATTTTACAGGTGAACAAATCAAGAGCAAAGGATCTAAATCATATGCCTTAAAGTACATGTTAGTAAATGGTAGAACTAGATTCAAGTTTCTGATATGGTTACTTCAGAACTGGTCTAGGGAATATGAGTGATGTGATCTAAATTATAATTATACTTAGACATGTACCACATACAGAAATATACATATAACTTTGCAAAGTTGAGATATTCCAGCTTGGTATTTTCGATTTCTATGAGGAATCTACTCAATTTCAATATCATAGAACAATTCTTGGCTTGCTGGTGTAAAAAATGAAAAGTGGAATGATTTTTTAACAGAACTGATCTCTTTTTTCTGGTTTTCTATTTTGATAACTCATACATTGATTTTGAAAGGATATTCATTTCAAAATCTGTTTTTATAGTAATCAGCGATTTTTTTTCAACATGCTTCCTAAAATGGACACTTAAGAGAAACTTGAACAGGTCAAAGTAGCAATAGGTTAATTATGTAATTTAGCACCTGTAACAAGAAAATAAGCACTCACACACATATATCAATATATGCATATACAATAATACATGTATTGATTAAGCATGCAATTTGGCACATATAGCAATTTATAAAAATACATATATAAAACCCATATATCCAGAGCCACTGCAGCACGAGTCGATCCCAGGCTCAGGAGCTTCCCACATTGCGCAGCAGACCTCTACTGCCTTGCCTACTGCTCCCCTCAGCAGTGTGTTTCTGTCAATCTGCCTGTTCTGCTCCCTACTCTGTCTCTGGTGAATCCTCTCACCACCTCCAACACACACACCTCTGGCCTATACCCCAGCTCTTGTATGCATAAATAAATAAATCTTTAAATTTTTTTTAAATAAAAGACATATCTACACATGTATGTGTGTATGTACATAAGCATATAACAAGATAGGTAATTCCTGCTTATCACATATCCTTACAGAATATGTACTCCAGTTTGGGTGATTTTATCAAGATTAGGATCGCAGTTATCACATTATTTAATCAGATCAAATTCATTTACTCAAGGGAACATCAGAAAGCTCTAGAATAATCAGAGCTTCAGATGACTACAACTAACCAAACAACTGTTAAATGAAGGAGTAGTGTAAACATACCCTACTATCTAGTCTTAGTAGTCCACTATGTGCCAGTCAGTGCTGTTAGCACTTATATACATTACGTCACTAAATACAGCACTCCCATCACTGAGGTTTCAAAGTTTGATCAAGACTATATGGTTGTGTTCTGGGTAGCAAAGTTCAAACTGCTTTGAACTGAAACCTGAACTATCTATTTACTAGGTGAACAACTCTGGTGAATTGCCATACTTGCGGATTTATGTTTGTTTGTTTTTTAAAGATTTATTTATTTATGCATACAAGCTGGGGTACAGGCCAGAGGCATGGGGCGGCGAGAGGGTTCACCAGAGACAGAGTGGGGAGCAGAACAGGCAGATTGACAGAAATACACTGCTGAGAGGAGCAGCAGGTGAGGCAGGAGAGGTCCGCTGAGCCATGTGGGAATTTCCCTAGCTGGATGTCGAACTCGCGTCGCCACTGCCAACAGCTCCACAGCCCAGCGCTTAACCGGTTTGCCACCAGGGAGGCCCTAGGATTTATGTTTTTTCAACTATAAGTACTTCAAACTTCTGCATGCATTGTGACTCAAATTATAAATGAGTTGAAGTATATTAAGTATGTAACATACACAGCAAAGTGCCTAGTGTACAGAAAGCATTTTACAAAGGGTAATATTATTACTACTATATTTTTAGGATTCATGATTTAGTCCAGCATAGAAAACAGGTTTGTCATTCATGTAATGAACAATTACTCCAAACGTGAACATTTTTTTCTAATGTCTTTTGCTGTCCTTGGAAGTTAAAACAAAGTATATAAAATATACTGATTATAAGAAGCCAGCCTAGAAAGGCAAGTTTTCTTAATTTCACCAGAGAAAACACTTCACTTTAGTTTTAAGTCCTCACTATTTTCCCTAATAAAGCAATTGCCTATGTTTTCCAAATATTTGATTAACTCCTGGCATAAAGTATGCATGGGTTTAAACAAGAAAACTCAAAATAAAAATCAAGAGTCTTCTAAATACATAAGAATATAGGTACATGACTAACAGTTCTTAAGTTGTGAAAAGTCTATTGTAACTGGCTTCTGAATTATTCTATTTTTCATCTCTTTGTCATAAAATCCACACCCAGAATTGTCTAGTCATCTGCACCCAGTATCATTATCTCTTTGGTAAAGCTGACACCGTTTTACCAAAGCTTGCTAATTAATTCTTTACACAATATTGGTGCCATGTCCACCTCCAAACTACCCTGGTTATTACAAGGTGCCAAAAAGCTTACTAAGTTACCAAACGCACTAGTTCTTGCCATCTTTGTTTACCCTGTTTATTACAAGGTGCCAGAAAGCTTCCTAGTTACCAAATGCACTAGTTCTTGCCATCTTTATTTACCTTGCATTGTACAGAGCAAAGGAGAGGAAAGCCAAGAAGCAAGGATGCCGTTAAAGGTGTTCAAAATAGATTATCCCAAGATTCTGAGAGTTGGTGTTCTCAAAATGCCCTACTATGGGCATGCAGATTATTCCAAGGTGTGAGCAAGAAAGACCCTAGAGGCTAAGGAGAAGTTCTTGCCTTTCCCCTAAGCCTTTTGTCCTTCCCCTAATGGAAGAAGCCATCAGTGCTTTAAGTACCTATAAGAAAGTAGCTTTACCTGAAAACTATATACTGTCATAATGAAATGTTACTTAATTTTAAAAAATGCTTATTCTGTTCTGGACATTTTTTGTATGTTTTGTGTAAGGATGCACTGAAGTAAAAAGCATCTGCTATACATTTTGAGCTTAACTTTTGCCATTCAGCACTAGTTATAAAATTATTCAAATAGAAAAATTCCCTATATCCCAATAGAAAAGTCATTGTGCAAGCTAAATTTACAGTTGAAAAAATGAGGCAATAGGATTAAAATTGTTTCCACTGAATTCTACATACAACCAATTATTCCTCACAAGAGATGATGAATCACAGGATCCTCTTTCATCAAATTAAGGAATGGGTTCTTTGCATGTGTACATATTTGAATCAGGAAATATTGCAAATAAATTGTGATCCTGTGCCACTAACTAGAATAATAATACCCTGATTGACCATAGAGGATGAAGACTGTCCACAAACGGAAGAAATCAAAAATCTGTAAGTCTTCTTTCCAAATTTAGTGAAGTATCTTTTCTTGGGAGCAAAAAGCATGACTCAACTGAATCATATATTATCTCTCTAGATTAGTAGTCATCATCATTTTTCCATAGAAAGAGTAAGAAAGAATCTCCAACAATGATCCATCAACAAATAAGCTGAAAGGCAAGAAAGCATCCCCAAAAGCCTTTTTATCCATCAAGTGCAGGGTCTAATATTTGTTTGTCCTAGAAAAGCTTCAGCTATTTTAAGATAAAACTGTGTTTTATTTTTGCTTTTTAAATCAGTAAATGGTAATTTGGATCACATCAGGCTGATGCAATGAAAAAATTCTTATTTTCTCCTTTAGGAAGATGTACAGTTCTAAGTAAAATTCCTGTGGGTAATGTGGCCTCTCCTGGATGTTGTAATGTACAAAATTTAACACAATGACATGAATGCTTCCTAGAAAAGTGTCTTACTTACTAAGAAAAATGCCCCATAAGGTAGACGAGTTAGGATAGACAAAATAAGTCCCAGGGTCTGCACTCACCAGTCTGACACAGTAAGCCCAGGCAACTTTCTTTTGCTTTGAGTGTTGAACCTGTTAAATTGAAGTGGCTCATCTCTCCCATCCTAACCACCAGTCTATTAAATATCTTCATACATAAATTAAGAAGGGAGGGGCATTTATGTAAAAAATGAGCATACTGGTAAATTTTAGTACAAATAGATAAAGATTTAAAGACTAAATTGGATTTATAAAACACTTACTTTAAGCTGCCAATAGTATTCTCCATTTTGGTTTATTTTTAGTCCAATGGGACGCCCTTTTCTGTTTTGACTTATATCAAGGGAAGAAGAATAAGCCCACATAGCAAAACCTAGTTCCTAATACCATATATTTATTCAAAGCATTATTCTCTGAATACCATCTCCCCTCACCCATCTGTCTAAATCCTACTCATCTTGTATGGCCCACTGTTGGACAAAGCATCTGATCTCTCCTCTCACTGTACTCACCTCATTCACTCTGTATCAATATGACCACCTTGTAATAGCTCCACCTAGTCAAACTTTCATTTTCTTTCTCAGAGTTTTTGATTCTTATATTCCCTCTGCAAGAAATATTTTTCTACCCATAATTTAGTTCTCTGTGCAAATGACAACTCTTCTGACTGCTCATTCAAACCCCATCACTCTTTTGCCACTGAGAAAAATTATTTAAAATAAATCTAAACTCACTATGCATAACAAGTTGCTAGCATAAGAGTTCTATGATGTTGATAGATTTTATGAATTTTGCCCACCGATTGGTTCCCAAAATCCAAATCAGTGCCTGGAACAAAGAGGCATCCATAATGCTTGCCCAATGGATCCATGATTTAGTAAACAAAAAGAGAAATAAACTACATGGTCTAGAGTTTAGGAGAAGCTAACTGCAGGTGAGTGTATTCATGCGCTGCTTGTGGTTCTGTGCATTCTCATCAGCTGTGAAATGAGATTCTGCTTCAGATGGTCTCTAATGTCTTTTCTCCTTTTGACATGCCATGAGTCATGTCAGATATCTAGAGAGAGAAATTTCTAGAAATCATCAGTCTGCCATGATTTCTTCATCCTTGGGACTCAAATTTGCATTTTCTACATTTGCACCTAAGTATTGTTCTAGTTTATAGTGATAATTAATTACCTCTTAATATCTCTTATAACAGGTCTTATCTTCCCAAGGTACTCTTTTAGAAAGAAGTCCATGACTTTTTTTTTTTTATATCCACTATTGCTAAGTATATACCAAATAAGTTGAGTACCTAATTTGAAAGAACACTGAGAATGTTGCTGACCTGTCCTGAGTTTTGCCTTCTCAGGTAGCTGACATCATTATCCTCTAATTTCCTAAATGGATTAGTTATTGAAAGTTGGAGCCAGTACTCCATGTAGTTTGATTTATACCTGATGAGTTTTGCACCAAGCACAAAAGCAAATGTTCCATTATTCATCTAGTTCTATGAGATTTAGTCCCATCTTGTCTGAACAGTAACTATTTCATAAAATGTATAGGAACAAATGTTTTTAATTTTTAAGAGTAATTTTAGAAACTGCTAGATAAATGCCGATAATTAGTTTACACACTGGATAAAAACCACTTGTTTAAATTGCTGGCTAACTGCATTCATCTGACTCCAACAGGATAATTCAACTTCAGGTTTCTAAATCAAAGGTCAATCATTGTAGAGACTAAAATAAAGAGGGAGGGATTTGGGCATTTTCAGGATAAATTGTGCTGGCTGGTGTGTGTATTATATGTTACTGTTATAATCACAAGGAACACTCCACACTTCTTGGCACAGCAATTTGAGAACTAGGGTTTGGGTGTGTTGTCTCTCACTTGGAAGGGGAAAGGAGTTCACCACTCACCAGTGCTCCTTAGCCAGCATGAGAGAACTATGTCTAAATCCTTAAGGATAAGGAGCTCATTCACATAGCAGGTGAAGCCTCAAGATAAGGCACTTTGGGGAATGAATCCTTTACAGTTTTGATTCATAAGAAAAAAGATAAATCCTAACTTAAAAAGGCAGTATTAAATTATTTTTGAAAGAATTTTGTATCTATTTTGTTTTGTATCTATTTTAGCATTTCAATTATCAGTGATTATTTTGCAGGGGTAGATTATGCCTTCAAGTGCTATTTACTCACTTAACAGTGAGATGACAATAGGACAATGATGTGTATGTTTTTAGGAATTTTCTCTTCCTCTTTTGCATGAAACTATCAAAAATAAAAATAAAGAAAAGATCTGATCATTTTTTTTCCTCATAAAGCATAAAGAAAAGGTTTTAAAAAGAGTAAATATTACAACAAATTATATGCCTTACAAAAGCAATCCACAACCAATTATAAGAGAAATTTATACCCATTAAAGCATTAACATGAAAAGCTATGGGAAAATATACAATTTGAAATGACAAGGAACCCTCTATATTAGGCACACTGTCTGTTTCAAGAATTTGAACCATTTATTAACATCTATGTCAAATTCAAGAATGAATCATGCCATTGAACGGGACCATAAATAAATATATGAGAAAGCACTTTGAATAAAGTGTAGCCTGATATTGAATTTTTTACGTTTTTCATTTCATAAATATTTTACATCATTCTTCCTTCTGATACTGATTTTTATAAAACATGCTTTATGCTCCTTCTATGCTCAAGTTCTTCTGTCATGTCTTTAAAGATCTAAATGTGCTATTCTCAGGGCCTTTCTACATGTTGTTCCAAGGCCTTTGTGCATGCTTATTTCTATGTGGAATCTCTTATTCTCAATATCTGTATGGCTCAGTCATTCACATCCTTGAAACCTTTGTCTAGCTCTTCAGTCAGTTGTCCCTGATTTCATTTAAAAAATCTGACCTTAGATGGCACCAAGATGGTGAAAGAAGAGGTTCCTTGCTTCACTCCAAGAGGAACATCAAAAAGTTAAACAGAGGGACTTTTCATCCAGGGAGTCCCATGGCTTTGGCAAAACTGGAATACCCTTGGACATCAGAGAACAACAAAGATGGCACGGAAGAAAGTTACAATTCATTGAACAGTCAGTGGGTGGAGATACTTACAATAAAAGGAAAGAACATGCAGAGGAACTAGAGTGCTCAAAACAATCTGCATCCCTTTAAGGAGTGCTGAGAGGTTACTCTAGATTGTACTCCCCCTCCCACACACCTCATGACTGGTACTGACATTGTGATATGCACTGACGGTGCACAGACTGCAGAATCTCATATCAAGAACACCAGAGAAGATTATTGCTGTTGCCATAAATATGAGCCAGGTCTTCCCTAAGCACATTTGCAAAAGAGTCTGGACCCCCTAAGTACTTCCCACACCCAGCTAATTGAGCAACTGTGAAAATAAGTCTTAATACTTACAAAGGTCAGTAAAGGACAAAAAAATATACTCAGATCAAATGAAACCATAGCATCGCATGCAGAAAATAGCCAAATTAGCTCAACTGTTACAGGTTTTTTTTTTAATATAGGGAAATTTAAAGTAGCAAAATGGGCAGAAAAATTATATAACCTATAGCACCCAGAAAACTTAAGGTAATGTAACACCACAAGAAGAAAGCAAATCTTCAGAATTCAATCACAAAGACATGGAATATTATATCTCCCTATTAGACCATTTGAAATTGTTATAATAAAGAAAATCAAAGAGGTAAAAAATATTATAAAGGCAAGTCAAAAGGATACCAAAGAACACAAAAAAGCTAATAAAAATGATACATTTAGAAAAACAAATTAACAGTTCAGAAACAAAATTAATGAACAGAACGCTGAAAATGAAGCTTTAAATAAGAAAATGACAAAGACCCAGGATGCAGAGAGCTCAACTCCATTAAAAAATCTTAGAAAGTCATGAAAGCAGAGTAGACCAAATGAAGGATAAATGCAGCGACCCTGAGGATAGTAATACAAAAAGGACCTAAGTGGGAGAAAAAATATATTAAAAAAAAAAAATGAAGAAGCAGTTTGAGAACTAACTACATTAGAAAAGACAACAATAAGAATAATGAGTAATTCAGAAGGGCAAGAGAGAGGGTAACAGTGAGCTTTCTCAAAGAAATAATAGAGGAAAACTTTAAATGAGGAATTAGAACAGGTAGTCTTACTAGAAATTTATAGGGCATTGTAATGCCCCAAACTACATAAACCTTTTTATCAAATACTCATGGAAAATTTTCAAGACTATCCTGGGTCATAAAACAATTGTCAAAAAATTTATGAGGATTGATTGAAATCATATTAAGGATGTCTGTTAATGGGAAGAAAATGGTAAGACCTTAAATATATGCAGACTAAACTACATGCTGCGAATGATTGCTTAATTAATGAGGAAATCCAAGGTGAAATTAAAAGATAATAATACTAGAAGATGAATGAAAACAAAGATACAAGTGACCAGAACTTAGAGGATGGAGTAAAAGTAGTAGTAATACAGACCCACATCAATGAACAAGAAAAATTTAAACTATACAAGCTTACTTTAAACCTTTAGGAACTAAGAAACTAAAAACTGAAAGTTAAATAAACCTTCAGAAACTATAAAATGAAGAACAAATGAAACCAAAAGCTACTAGAAGAAAACAATAAAAAATTAGAGTGGAAATAAATGAAAAAGAAATCAAAACAAAATACAAAAGGCTGATGAAACCAAAACATGTTTCTTTGAAAAGATGAAGTAGACAAATTGATAACTAGACTCAGTAACCAAAAAGAAAGAAAATTCTAATAAATAGATTTAGAAACAAATGAGTAGTAGTTATAACAGAGGCTCCTAAGGAACTACTATGATTAACTTCATGCCAATAAACTGAATAACCTACAATACATGGGCTAATTTTTAGAAAAATACAACTTCCAAGATGTAAGAATTCTGAAGTAGAAAATTTAAACGACTAAATATAGCAAGGACATAGAAACATTCATCAAAATTTCCATGAAACAAAAGCCCAGGACCAGCATGTTTTACTAGTGATTCTACCAAGCATTCACAGATGAACAAATATCTACCCATCTCAACTACTTCAAAAAAAAAAAAATGAAGACAAGGGAATGTTATTAAACATATTTTATGTGACCAGCATTACTATAATACCAAAGCAGACAAAGACAGAGAGTAAACTGCAAATCTATATCCCTGATGAACATACACAAACATATTCAACAAAATCTTTGCAAACCAAATTCAGCAATATAAAAAGAGGATCATATGTCAAATAGAATTTATTCCAGGGAAACAAGAATGGTACATTATCAGTAAATGTATCACTGAATTTACCATATAAACAAAAGAAAAACATCATATGACCTTACTAATAGATAATGAAAAACACTCAATAGATTTAACATCAATTATGATAAAAATTCTCAAAAAATGTAGGTAGAGGGCCTCCGGGTGGCACAGGGGTTAAAGTCTCAGTGCTATCAAAATATTGCCAGCTACTGTGGTATGAGTTTGATCCCTGGCCAGGGAGCTAACACACATGGCACAGCAGACATCTCCTGTCTCGCCTGCTGCTTCCCTCAGCAGTGTAATTAGTAGATCTGCCTGTTCTGCTCCCCACTCTGTCTCTGGGGAATCCTCTCACCCCCTGCACCTCTTGCCTATACCTAGTCCTTGCATGCATAAATAAAAATAAATCTTTTTTTAAAATGTAGGTAGAAGGAACATATCTCAACAGAATAAGGACCACATATGACAGACCGACAGCTAATATCATACTCAATGGTGAAAAACTGAAAAATGTCCTAAGATTAGATACAAGATGAGATAGGCTGCTTTCACCACTACTATCCACATAATATTGGAAATACTAGCATGAGCATTTAGGCAAGAGAAATGTGCAAAAGGAATCCAAATTGTAAAAAAAATAAAGCCATCTTGACACACAAAAAAGGGCAGAACAGGGGTATTACATTCCTAGACTTCCAATTATACTACAAAGCTATAGCAATCAAAACACTATTGTATTAGAATGAAAATAGATATGCAGAGAAATAGAATAAAAATTGAGGGCCCAAGTATAGACCCAAACTTACATGGACAATTTAATTAGGACATTGATGCTAAGAGTATTCAATGGAGAAAAAAATGACTTCAACAAATATTGTTGGAAAAATTGTACAGCCATATGCAAAAGAGTAAAACTAAACCACTATCTCAGACCATAAATGAAATTAAATCCAAGCTGATTAATGAACTGGATGTAAGATTTGAAACCATAAAAGATTGAAGAAAACAGGCAAAAAACACTTGCAGACATAAGAATCAGAGATGTCTTTGGGAAATGGACTTCAATGTCTAGAGAAACAAAAAGAAAAATAAACAAATGAAATTAGAAAGAATTTGTACGGTGAAAGAGACACTCTGATGAATGAGAAAAAATATTTGCATATCATACATTCAACAAGGGACTAATAGCAAACTCTACAAAGAATTCATTCAACTCATCAAAAATAAAATAACTTAATTAAAAAATAAGTAGAACTAAATAAATGCATCTCCCCCCAAAAAAGTGACCAGTATGTATGTGAAAAATGCTCATTATCATCACTCAGTGAAGGAATTACACTTCAAAAACTATGAAAATAGCCTATATCAAAAAGTCCAGAAATAATAAGTGTTGAGAATGATGTGGAGAAAGAGGAACCCTCCTACATTGTTCAGGGGAATGTAGACTGGGTCAGTCCCTAGCGAAAACAGTATGGAGTTTTCTCAGAATATTAAAAGTAGGTCGATACTGTGATCCAGCAATTCTATTTCTAGGTATCTACATGAAGAACACAAAAACACTAATTCAAAGGAATGTTTACAATAATCATTACTAAGCTTATTACCATAATCAAGTTATGGAAATGAGTGGATTAAGATGTAAGATCTGTTTGTGTATGTGTGTGTGGGGGGCGGGGTGGTCAGTGGTGAGAGAGAGAGAGAGTGAGTGCCCAAGCGTGAGAGAAGTGGAGGGGATTATTTTAAGCAAAATAAGTCAGAAGGAAAGGACAAATGCCAGATAATTTCACTCAGATGTTGAATAAACAAAAAAGAGTAACAGACAGAACTCAAGCAAAGGAAAGCCTAGAAATCTGACTACAGAACTGAGTCTCTCAGAGGGGGAGAGGAAGTTGTGAGGAATAAAAGAGGAAGGGGTCTCAAGGGAGTATTGTGGAGGATTATTAGTGCTTTGGGGGTGTGTTAATTTACATCTGAAGAGGTGTGAAACCATACCCCTAAGTCATACACAGTGTTATTTAAAAAAAAACAAAACAAAACAAAAAAACCCAACACTGTATAAATTAAAATTTTTTTAAAAAAATTGGAAAAATAAAAAGCAAAATTTCAGAAAACAACTCCAAATCCTCTAGTCTTAACAGCTGTCTCAACTGTCTCAAAAATGTCCCTTTTATTTCTCTACATAGCACATATCACTATCTGACATGGAATGGACTCATATTTATTTTACCTATTGTCTACGTTTTCTCTTTTTTTTTTTTTTAAAGATTTTTATTTATTTATGTATACAAGCTGGAGTGTAGGCCAGAGGTGTGTGTGTGGTGGGGGGCGGTGAGCGGATTCACCAGAGACAGAGTGGGGAGCAGAACAGGCAGATCTACTGAAGTACATTGCTGAGGGGGGCAGTGGGTGAGTCAGGAGAGGTCTGCTGTGCCATGAGGGAAGCTCCCTGGCCAGGGATCTAACTTGTGCTGCAGTGGCTCTGGATAGCTTCATAGTGCTGATACTTAACACACTGCATCACCAGGGAGGCCCTTGTCTAGACTTTCTAACTAGCAATAAGTGAGACACAGATTTCTGTCTTTTTTTCCCCTACTGTTGATATCATTAGGTACAAAAACCTATCCCTAGAATTTCCCTCATTTATATTACCTTTGTAGAAGTCAAAGTGGCTGAGATTACAATTTATTTCAATTTTTTTGAGAATCATCCATACTCTTCAAATATTACTTGGAAGAAAAAAAGATCTTTATAAATGTATGACCTTATCTTCTGTCACCAAAAGCACTAATTACTACTCAATATATGCTTTTCAGACTTTGGGAATGGAATGAGTAATACCAACAGATAAAGTAACACTGTTTTTTGAGATGCAATATATCATACCTTAATATTATCACGCTTCTTTCGGCTAAAATATGAAATCTCAAGTTATACAGCTGTTGATTAAAAAGAAAAATGATTCTGAATCCAAAAGGAACTAGATAAATAAGTGCATTCTTTGGTTTAGAAAAGTAACTTTTAGAATTAAGCTTAGTGCATTCTTTGGTTTAGAAAGCTACTTTTTACTTAATAAGCAGTATGAGAAGAAAACACTGTGAAGATTTTATCCAAAGTATTATGCTTATATTTCTAAACAACCTTGACAAACTTGGATTGTTCTCTACACCTCAAAACAGGCAACAGCTTCTTATTGGAGTCCCCAAATTCAACGAGCTATTACAATGGACAGAGAAATAACAGTAATCAAAGAGCAGTAATATACATTCACATGTTGTACTCAGATGTGTTTATCTCGTCACTCCCTAATCAAGAAAGAAATTCAGGGTCAGGAATATAGAAGAACCCCAAACACTGACTCTTATACAAGAAAGACACACATAGGTATGCACTACTAACCAACAGGAAATTTTCCAGCTTATTACTTAGAAGCCTGGATAATGAAAACTCCCAGCTTTGTTAATATAATTATAGATTTTCAAATGCATAATATGAACTATTCAGTTTGATATAATTTTTAATCTCAGTCTCACTATAAATAACTGTCAAAAGCATGTATCTCCTTGTAAAAAATGAAAGCCTTGTGATAAGAGCTTCATTAACGTTTTTCATATTTTATGGTAACTTTTGGTATTAAGCCAGATCTATATCACTTCCTTGATATAAACTGGCTCACGACCTAATTTTAAAAGTAACCTAGATTGGAAAGGAAGTGGAGAAAAAGGAACTCTTCTACACTGCTGGTGGGAATGTGAACTGGTCCAACCACTACGGAAAGCTGCATGGCGATTCCTCAAACTGCTAAACATGGAGCTCCCATACGACCCAGCAATCCCACTTTTGGGAATTTACCCAAAGGACACAAAAACACTAATCCGAAAGGATATATGCACCCGTATCTTCATTGCGGCACTATTCACAATAGCAAAGGTATGGAAGCAACCCTAATGTCCAAAAATAGATGATTGGATCAAGAAGATGTGGTACATATACACAATGGAATACTATTCAGCATTCAAAGAAGATAAACACATGCAATTTGCAGTGACATGGATGGAATTAGAGGGAATCATACTCAGTGAAATAAGCCAGAAAGAAAAAGAAAAATATCGAATGGTTTCACTTATAACAGGACTATAGGGAAACTAAATAGGAGAGAGACACTCAGCGGTGTGGGGAGGGGGAGAGGGGAGAATAAGGGCACAAAATGGAATAGAAAAGAACACAAGGGACCATGGAGATGGATCACGGGTGAATTGGTGGTGGGCTACCCAAGGGGAATACAAAATGTAAAAGATATAAATAACAATAAAAATTTTTAAAAAAGTAACCTAGATTGTTTTTAAATGGTAATTTTGACCAATCTCCTTTTTTATATAACACAAACATAACAAAACACTCCATTTCACTAATCAGGTCTAGGATCTAAAAACTAAAACCTCTTGTTAGGAACTTGAGATAGTTCTTCATGCTTTAGGAGATCATTTCCCCTAGATTTTTTTCTTAAACCTGTATATTTCATTTACTGGTGGTATAACCTTAAGCTAATTACTTTGTCTTGCTGAGTTTCAATTTCCACATCTATAAGCGAGGGATAATGCCATCAACTTTGCAGGACTATTGATAGCATCAAAGATAATATGTGCCAAGCACCTTGGAAAACATCTGACACACAGTAAATCCTCAGTTCAGGGTCCTTACTGCTGAGATGACTGACCTTGCAAGATGATGCTTAATTTTTTCAAATATCAAACAGGAAATTGTCTTTGTATTCAAGACTTTCTAAACACAGTGATTTTACCTGGAGAATTATTTTAGAAGTCATACTTTAAAGTGAAGTAAATATAGTATCAAAATGAATGGAAATACAGGATCATTTAGAAAGCTGTTATCTATTAAATATTATACGAAGTCACCTAAACTGAAGCATAAATATCATTTCTGATGAATTGGTATGTAATGCTATTCTTGTTACATATGTTTTCCAATGGTTCTTTGTTTAAAACCGAGAAACATATATTTAACTAATTATCTATAACTTATTTTCCTTTCACACTAATGATATCTTTTAAATTTCAGAAATCAACTTTATATAGGAACTCTGTCATTTCTTCGCAATTTTACTGTAAATCTATAATTATCCTAAAATGAAAAGATATTTTTTAAAAAATCAGAACTTACTCTAACCTAAGTTCTAAGAGGCAGTCTGCTAAAGTGTCAGTGAGAATTTAGAAAACACTTTGAGAAGAAGTAATATACTCCTATCTATTAAATCAAAAGTTTACCTTTTCTTACAATTTCTAAGAATTAATTTGGCTTTTGTGCAGCAGCCATGGATTTCTAGGTCATCAACTTTCCATTTATAAATCTTATACACCCCATCGTCTTAACTGAAAACTTCATCAGGGCTCTGTGCTTTTAACAGATCTCACTAAAAGGGAAGGGCAAGAACATAATCTACCTACCAAGGTGAACTGAGTTTGTTTCATCATTGAAAATGTTCACTAAGCCCTATATTGAATGCAATATAAGAAACTGTTGGAGACAAAAGACTACAAAAATAGAATATAGAAGAACCAGTGGCCCTAAAAGTCATCATTCTTTTGTTATGACAAAGTAGAGTGTGTTTCTGGTGAAGATTCTATTGGGAGAAAAAAAAATAATTCAATATTTGGTACATCACATTCAAATGTGGGATCAAGGGGGAGATAATCTTGATTATTTAGCTGTAATACAGAATTATAAGGAAGAACCATCCTGCTTTTTTGAGTATATACCATGGTTATGCAATGGAAGGTATAATAATGGATCAAGTTACATAGTCCTTCTCCAGACTATACAAATTACTGAGACCACCACATATGGCTTGAAACATCAATTTGTTTATAATTATCTAGGTTAAAAAAGATATAAGGATAGATTTCAGAAGGATCACAGGAGACAATACAATATTCCTTTATGAGGACCATTTTATGTTTCCCCTGTTTAATAAAATTTTCATGTGTTAAAAAACCTTTTCTTTGTTCCATCAACTATCTTTTACATCTTCAAAATGCAAAGGAAGGCGATTCACGAGGCAAGCTATGAAGATGATTTTGTTTGGTCTGTGGCCCTTGAATTCCCCCTCTGTGACAGTCATTAGGCAAAGAGACTATGCAATCTAGAACTGCTCTTCAGTCTCTAATGCACTAAAAATGCCTTTTGACTTATGCATGCAATAAGGAGGCAATCACCCCTAATACAATCTGTTGTATGCATTATTTACACCCTCGAGTGCATTAACAAGGAATATGAGGATACAGGGAAAAATCAATGGACGTCTGCTTGCTTTTCTGTCCTTGTCATATCATTGTTGGAAATTACAGCACATACAAGGCATTTTCCCTGATGAAGTAATACATGCTGTGCTTTCAAATTTCAGTGTGTATATTCATTTCAGTTTCCTTCCAACTCCAGCTTGTTGATATGTCCTAATGTGATGCTGAAGACAAGTAGAGGTTCTTACCTACTTCCTTGTCCAGAGGTCAATTTAAAAAATATCATTCCATTACAGTGACTTTCTTTATTAAATCTTTCTCATCTTACTTGTTGATTCAAATATTAACAAGAACTTGTTTTTTTTCAAACCAAACACAATTCTATCATTAAAGCATTTGTATTAAGCATTGAGTGATTTTGCTGCTCTAATTCAACTGCCCCCAATACTGCTCTCTTTCTACAGGGCAATTACCATTTAGGATGACTCAATCGACTGCTTATGTCATCCCATGTATATTCACTGATACAGAATAGAACCACAAGTCATCCAACACACCTATCAGGGTTGCCCTGGGAACAGAATACTGTATTTTAAGAATGTAGGCATAAATAAATGAAAATGTTTTTTCTTTTTTTATTAAATGTGAACCTCATTTAATGACAAGTCTTTTATTAAAATATTAATTTGAATGTTGAATTAATTTGAATGTATTTCTTGTTTTGGTTTGGTCAAAATTAACTCCTTATTCTCACCACAAATTGGCTAGGTAAAATATTTTTTAAGGACCTCACTGGTGGCGCAGCAGTCAGGCGCGGGGCTATAGGCAACCATGACGCTGACTGACGAACAGCCAGGGAGGTTCCCACATGGCGTGGCAGACTTCTCCTGCCCTGCCCGCTGCTCCCCTCAGCAGTTTATTTCCGTTGATCTGCCTGTTCTGCTCCCTACTCTGTCTCTGGTGAACTCTCTTGCTGCCCCATCCTTCTGGCCTGTACCCCAGCTTGTATGCATAAATAAATAAATCTATAAAAAATATTCTTTCAAATATATATTTGATATTGACATAAATCTTTTTTCACTTCCTTTATTCTCTCAACTTGAAAACACGCATACAATTTCAAGTGATTAAAATAATATCATACTAAAATTTGTTATTTGTAAATAACATTGGCCAACAAATTTTTACAAAAGTCATGTTACTGAAATAAGATTCATCATTTCCTATCAATTTGTATGTGCTCAACATGAATATGACAGTCAAATTCTAATTTTGCTCTAGTTTTTTTTGTAATCTGCAAAAAATTGATGTTTACATCACAAAATGCATGCCAATAGTAATAGGCCTATGGTTACTACCTGTAAAAAATCAAGTCATAGTCTACTTCTTAGATTTCTTCGCTTGTCTCATGGACAGCTGTTCAGGAATAAAATAGATAGAAGACAGTTTCCATTGTGCAAAAGCACAGACTTAAGCCTCAGTTTCGAAGAGTCTAGCAATAGTCTCCATTCTTGTGGGTCATGAGTGATTTCTAAGGCATTCATGAGGTCCTCAATATCAGAACAGAATTCCAGAGTACTTTCCTTTCTGAAGAAAGGCTCCAACTGATGGTGGTGCTTCCAATGGAAAGTAATTGTGACATCTTCTTCTAGAAGATTCCATTGTTGGAGTCTTGATCCTAGCAATTCTGCCCTGTTCTTGGGTAAGTTCAAATCACAAACCAGGTCATTTAGTTATTTCTGTGTTAGTCTGTGTGGGGATGATGATGCACTACAATGAAAATCGGGATCACTGCATGCTGATGGAACAGGAGAAGAACAGGTCGGCTCACCCTTGTCCTCATCAGATGAATCAAGAGAATATTCTGCTGGAGGTTCTGGAATAGGAGATCCCTCACCATGTGGAACTGGTCTCAATGCAGACGGAATGTTTGGGTAGACTATTCCCAACTTCTTTTGCTTCATTATTCTACCGGAAAGAGGAGGAACCAAGCAGAAGGAACAGTCTTTTATGTGGCTGCTTGGTTCTCTCCACACCATGGGGACTGCAAACGGCATTGACGGTCTTTTGCCATTTAGCCACTGTGAAAGCTGTGTTGTACATGTAGCACAGCATATATGCGGGGCCCAAGGCTTGTCATGGTCACCAACCTTGCATCCGAAGTAAATATGGGAAGGCTTCTTCACTTGAGAAGTGATACTTTTCTTCTGGTTGGCAAATGTCACTACCCCCAAAATAGGGCAGAAATTGTCCACGCTTTTAACGCACTTTTGAGGCATTACTGTTCTGTATTGTGCCTAAATGGATTAAATCATAACAGTTCTATGGAACAGTAGCTTAAACTGTCTCACACAAAGTCTGAAATATTTTCAATGCTCAACCTTTCCGACAGGGCTTTATATAGTGCACTGTTGACATCTACTTCAGGAGCCACCTGGAAGTAGTAGTACATTGCATCAGAAAATGATGCAATCAACTCTGGATGATGTGTAAATGATGGTATTATGCTATGCGATGCAATATTACATCATTCTAGGCTGATTTTGGATGTTGTTGCAGTCCTACTGGATAAATGTACACGGTGAAACATATAAAATGATTTATATGAAATAGCTTCAAAATGAAAGTTAATAAAAAATTTTCAGGGTTATATTCATGTTTAGCACAGCAAGATACTACAGATTAGGGCCTTTTTAAAGTCAGTAACAATCTCACTATTGACCAGTGTAATCCGACACTGTGAAGACAGAAATTCAAAGATTTGGAACTATAGTAATTGCTATTCACAAGTTAGAGATTAAGAAACAACAGTTCTAAGTATGCCTACATGAAATTACGTTATTTTCAGGGCCTCCCTGGTGGCGCAGCGGTTGAGCGCTGCGCTGTGGAGCTGTCGGCAGCGTGCAATGTGAGTTCAATGCCCGCCGGGGAGAATTCCACATGGTGCGGCAGACCTCTCCTGCCTCACCCGCTGCTCCCCTCAGTAGTGTGTTTCTGATCTGCCTGTTCTGCTCCCTGCTCTGTCTCTGGTGAACCCTCTCGCCGCCCCATGCCTCTGGCCTGTACCCCAGCTTGTATGTATAAATAAATAAACCTTAAAAAAAAAACCTAAAAAAATATATGTTATTTTCAGTAGGAATGTACAGAAGATAAAGAAAACATATTTTTGAAAACACAAAATAGAAAGCATGATAGGAAGCTGAAAACTGCAGATTGAATCCAATTTTCCTATGGATTTATATTTAAAATTGGAGGTCAGTCCAGAAGAGAGTTTTTCTAAATCGTATTGATATTTAAGAATCACCCAGGGTCCTTGTTAAAATCCATTTTCTCAGGACCACACCCAGAAGCTCCGAAGTAGTATTTGAGGAGGATGACTGCCACTGAGGACCACACGCTGACCTGAGTGATTCTAAGGGGATCGCTGACACATATATGATCATATGTGTAAATGAAAAACAAAATTGACTATACTATGGTATAATTACTTTACTGAATCGTCACTCGGTCAGATGGTGCAGTGCACTTATTCATTATCATCATCTTGCTACCTGAAATCGCTGAAGTTGAAAGAACAAATGTAATTGTCCAAAATCATTCAGCCAATTAAGAGGAAGACAGGACAGTAGAGTCCATATTCATAACCATTTCATAAACATTTTTCTACTACTCTAAAATGAATAAAGGACTCCAACCTCTTTCTCTTTCACTTAAAATTCATGGAAACAAGAGGTAGCAAAACCAAAAGCCTATTATTATGATAACTATCTTTTGTAGGCACTCTGATGTCCAGAATATTAATAAGATCAGTTTCTACATCATAAAAATCCTTCCTGATCAACTGCTCTCTTTTGCTCTTATGAAGCTACCTTAATTACTTATCCCAGTAGCATTTCTTAAATTGTAATATAAGAGACATTATAGAGCCTCATGCCCTAAATTAGCAGTTATGATGATTGAGGACAACAGAGAGTGGGGAAAGGAATAAGGAAGAAGAGGGAGCTGGAGAAAAGAGAACATAAGCATGAATATTTATATACATTTGTATATGTAGAGGGGGCAGGACAGAAGCCTGTGATACCATCTGATAATTGAGAGAAGAGTCAAAAGAAAGTAAATTATCCAAGTGGTAAATTAAAAGAGAGATAGAAAGAGAATAGCATTTAAATTCCATAAAGGTCAAAATAACTGAATATGCTTGGTTAAATTTGAACTTCTCAGCAATATTTTGAATGTAAAAAAATCACAGCATGCCAAAAAATTACTTTTAAATTTTATGAAAAATTATTTGAAATATTTATAGAAGTTATTTTTCAAATTATTTGTGGAAGTTTGTTACCAGTTTAAATAATATGTGTACTTAAATAAATCTCACAGAGTTATTCTTATGAGCAAGCAACTCTACTTTTCATATTCTGAGTAATAATCTGTTTATTATTAATCAACCAGACTGATTAATGGGAGATGGCATTATTAGGAAACTTCTTTACTTCTTTAGGGTTGAGAGAGGCTGAAATGTGTCCAAAGCTATAGTTTTTGAGATCTTCCCTCCTTTTTTTTTTTCCTCTCCGTCTACCTTCCAGATTTGCCTTCATATTTTCCTCCCTCCATTTATTCTTTGTCCCTTTCTTCTTCTTAGCTACAGAAATAAAGTTCCGTTGAGGCGGGAGAAAGTAGTTGGTTATATTTAAGGATGGAATTAGGTTTAGAATCAGGTAATTTCAGATCTAAGGGGTATCAGAGAAGAGTAGATTTGTCCAATGAAGAACTAGACGAGAAGCAAAATGCATGCCCTTCTCTGCAACTCCCATCTCTCAGTTAAATCATCAAGTCAAGAAGTAGACCATAGTTATGCTGATTTTTAATCTACTGACCTTTCCAATATACTTGATTTTATTCTTAACAACCCTGCCAAGAGGATACACAGTCTATATCTTCTTGGTGCTTCTTTCAGAACCAAGTTTTCTATTATTTTAGCTCAAAACTTAAAACTTGATAAAACAGAGAACTTTTAGGGAATATGTTCTGGGAGAAGACAATTGTTGTGACCTCCCCCAGTAGTTAACTTGACTCACTGCTTTATAATACAGTAAAAGTCATTTTTCTTTTTTACTTTTATCTCTAATTTTTCTCTAGTAAGGCAGTGTCAAGTTGTCTTTTTCTCAAGTTTAGTTTCCTAAGTGAACTGAACATCCCCAAACAGTAAATTTCACTCTACCAAATAATAAAAAATATATAAAATGCCAAAAATGTTTCAAAAGTAAAAATACATTCTGTTTCACGGTGTTATGCTTTTGGGCAGCTAATCAATTTGATTAGTGAGTTTTGATTTGAAACATTACTGTTCTTATGGTAAGGGAATAGTCTCTTATGCAGTGTTTCGAACGATAGAACTATGAAACATAAAATAAAAAATTGACAAGCCCATTGTGTTTCTCTACCAAGAAAAAACTCCTAGAAATGCAGAAAAAGTGAAAAAAGAAAAGATATATCAACTTTAGTCTATTTTCTCTTTACTATTTTCATACAATCACAAATTTTTCTATTTTTACTGCAGAAAAAATCATGTAACACCAGCACTATCACCTTATCTTTGCATCTTTATTTCCCTTTTGAGCAAATCAAGCAAATTTTACACTGTCCTTAATAGTTAAAACAACTCACCTTAGGCAAGGATATTTCTTCTTACACTTGAAAACAGCTGAGACTTGAAGGTTTTAAGGAGTGTACTAAAGGTCATACAGTGAAATAGTCTTAAAGTCTTATGTGCATATAGAACACCTTACCATCCACAGATTCAGCAAAGATTGTCCCCTGAGGTTCCACTACATGAAATCCCAGGTAAGATTTGGGTCCCTGAAATGTAGTGATAAATTTAACACTTTTTCTTTAAAACACACATAATCTACTGGAAGGAGAAACACAAGTAAATCAATGATTACAGAACTGTCTGAAAAACACACCAGATGTTATTAGGTCACAGAAAAGGCATCAAGATGGTGCCTCTTGGAAAGCTTCCTCTAAGACACTATTCAGGATAAAATCTTGTAAGATTGTCAAATGAATAAATGATCAGGATGTAATCAGGCAGAGAACAGAAAGAAAGATTTTGGAAAAGGGAAGATAATGTACATAGGTGCCAACAAGAAGATACACACCTTCAGGGAATAGCATGTCATTCTGTGAATCTGGGGCAATATATATGAGGTGGGATGGAAGATGAGCCTATATAGTCAGCTACAGGGAATACATAATGAAGAACTTTGTATTCAGAATCAAGGAGTTTGCAATTTCCCTAACAACCATATACACCAAGTAAGAATTTTAAGAAGGGAGTACTATGGTTAGATTTACATTTTCCAAAGCTCAGTTTGGCTGTCTTTTGAGAGGAAATGGAGAGAGGCAGGATAAGAATCAAGGAATCCATTCTTAGGAGTTTTAAAAAAGAAACTAGGTGATCCAATGATACAAGACCATAGCTTCTTACTTAAGATGATCTGCTCTTTAACCAATTCTTTTCCAGTGATGCTTCTTAAGTTTGATGGTTGGCACATGGCAAATGGAAGACAACTAGATTATTCTTCCATGGTCCAAAACCAATTAAATAACTGATTATCGAAATTGTTGGTTTGCTTTCTGTCACAGCAGGAGACTTAAGATACGATTTTATCTGTCAAGTTACAGCATTTATCACCTTCTTGTAACTCTCCTCTTTCTTGTAATTAAAGTGATATACCAAATGGGAACAAACAAGAATTCAGCAAAAAGGATTTTAAATGTCAAAAGTGGTTCAACAAAATGGCCAGCTTCAAGTAGAGTTAATTTTTACTGTCCTTATATTACTTTGTGTTCATAATTTGTTGGTTTTATGCAGTCCTCTTCAGTAGATTTAGACTAACAAAGTTTGAAAAATTGTAAAGCTAATTTGGCTTTGAAGTGTCTACAGTCTACTTACTGACAGAATCCACATTAACATACTCGGGTTTCTAACAGGAGACACACTGCAGGGGAAACATCATGATAGTAACTGATGAGATTATCACAATGCCCAAGATTTTCAAAGCACTGAAAAACGATTTGATTTCAGAAGAATCTGGACTGCATGAAAAATGTCATGCCAGTTTCCAATTGATAACCTACACTGGGTGAAAATTAATTGGCATCTTCTATTCTTGTGAGCTAAGGGAGTATGGTCACAAGGAATGGGGGAAGGTTGATTTAATTACATAAAGCAATTTCAAGGCAATTTTCTTAAATAAGAGACATTTGGTTTTGTGAACATAACATTTGCCATTGTGATCTAGGTTTAATGACATTGAAAATCACTGTCTGTTATAGGTGAAAAGAAGCACAGAGCTGGAGAAACCTACCTTTATTGATGAACTGACATCCCAGAGAAGGTATGTTAGAACAAATAGTACTATCAACAAAACAAAGATGTAACTTCTATTATTATCTATCCAAGACTTTGAATTTTTTTGCTATTTACTAAATGTATATAAATAAAAACAAAATAGACACTTTAGAGGTGTTTCTCTTTATGATTTTTTTTTGTTTGCTTGTTTCAATATTTATGTCAACTTAATTGGAATGTGAAAAATTGGAAGTGGCTATATTTTCTTTTGTTGTTGTTATTGAAGTACTATTATTTTACATCCTTGCTAATATTCTGACAGTATAGGGTTCCCTGCCTCAGTGTAGTCACCACGGTTGTCCCACCACCAAACAACCCACAGTTTTTCACCATAATACACTGTGTTATCCCCTGCACCCATTCTCTTCTTTTCTCCACACTCTCTCTCCCTGGATGAACATTTTTTCATGTGCCTATTGGCCATCTGTATGTCTTCTCTGGAGCAATGTCTATTTAGCTCCTCTGCCCATATATCAATATATACAATTATATATGTTTATATACGTTATATCTAATTATATATATGAATATATAAAAGCATATATGTTATATAATTGTATATATAAATATAGACATACATATATGTACGTATATACATTTTTGGGGGAATAGGTTTTTTTCTTTTTGTTGAATTATACAGGTTCTTTTTTTTCATTTTTTTATTGAAATAAGATTTCACTATAATATTATATAAGTTTCAAGTATTCATCATTGAGAATCAACATATGTATATCTGATATTAAGCTCACTACTGTAAGTCCAAATTAAGAAAGCATATTGCTGGACTGAAAGGAGTCCATTCAGAATGATTTAAAGATCCCTTACTGGTGCAATCATTATGGAAAACAGTATACAGATTCCTCATAAAATTAAAAATAGAAATTCCAAATGAACCAGTTCTTCCACTTACCTATGTTTACCCAAAAACCACATAAAGATGGTGTCCCTGTTGGTCTACAGATTAAGTCTCAGTGCTATCACTGCAATAGCCTGAGTTTTGATCCCCAGCCAGGGAGATAACCCACATGGTTAGCAGGGAGTGCCTGCTGCTCCTTTTAGTGCATATTTCTGTACATCTGCTGTTCTGCTCCCCACTCCATCTCTGGTGTACCCTCTCATCCTCCACACCTCTGGCCTACACCCCAGTTCTTGTATGCATAAATAAATAAGTCTTAAAAAATCATAAAAATTCCAATACAAAGAAATACATGCACTCCCCATTTTTATTGCAGCATTATTTATAATAGTCAAGATCTGGAAGCAACCTAAGTGCTTACTGACAGATGACTGGATAAAGAAGGTGTATTATATATGCACAGTTGAGTATATATAGATTAACTACTCAAATATAAAACAAAATTAAATCTTGCCATTAAAAAAGAAAACATGAAAGTATCTAGAGGGTATTATGCATAGTGCAAGAAGTCAGAAGGAGAAAGACAAACACTGTATGTTTCACTCACATGTAGTATATAGAGAAAACAAACAGATGAATTAAATGAAACAAAAATAAACTTTTAGGCTATAAGAGCAATTTGTGGTTACCAGAGGGCAGGGGGAAGAATGGGATTAATAAGGTAAAAGGAAACAATTGTATGGTGAATGACGGAGCTGCACTTTTAGTGATGATCATAATGTAGTATTATATACATGTTGATTTTTAGTGATGCTCACCTGAAACTTCCATGTTATGATGTAAAGTTATTTTAAAAAAATGGAAAAATTATTTCCTACAGTGTTTATATAATATATCCTTAGCATAATCACTGTCTCTGAGGTAAAATGGTAGTATTTTCTTCTTTTAAAGTAAAAATTGTTAGACTTAAAAAATGTATATTTTAACAAGATATAAAATAAACTATTTTACTCAGTCTAAGATGGGGAAAATGAAATCTGGCCAAATACTAAGAATTATTAGTTTTTCCACAAAGTTATTATTTCTCCCTTGTTAATAAAGAGAAAATTGGTCCTTAGATCATTGTTAAGGGAAGAATAAAACATACAATGGCTAATTTAATAGCTGAAGCCAAGGCACAATTTTGAAAAGTGAACTAAGGCTTTTTCTATGGTTATTCTCCATGGAGGAAAAATAAGTGTACTTCAAATAAGCACATTAGAATTTTTCATTATTAAATATGAAAAATAATTATTCATTATATAGTTGAGTTTTGCTCATTTATTACTTTTTCAATGAAAGAGGACATTCTCAATAAAGATACTAATAGTTCATATGTATTAATGGCACCCTCTCCCAGTGTCCAAAATATATCATCTAAGAATCCCTCTATTACAAAGCATATCGTGAATATTTATCTGCTATAGTAAATGGAATAATTCTTCCCTGTCTAATAATTTAGCTATAAAAACATGTATAGTCAGTTGGATTAGCAGCTTCCTCCTCATTCTTACAAAATATTTATGAAAATATTAAAAATTTGTTATCCTTATATATCAATAGTTGTATTACATATAGCACAGAGTAATCATCAATGATCATCAAATAAAAATTTTATTTTTTTAAGATTTATTTATTTTTGCATACAAGCTGGGGTACAGGCCAGAGGTGTGGGGGGCAAAAGGATTCACCAGAGACAGAGTGGGGAACAGAACAGGCAGATCGACAGAAATACACTGCTGAGGGGAGCAGTGGGCTAGGAAGGAGAGATCTGCGGCACTGTGTGGGAAGCTCCCTGGCCGGGCATAGAACTAGTGTCGCTGCTGTGGACAGCTCCACAGCACAGTGTTTAACCGCTACGCCACCAGGGAGGCCCGTCAAATAAAAATTTTAATAAGAAGCAAAAGCAATTTTAGAGTTCCAATAATAATTTTGTATAATTTAACTAGCACTGATAAAATAAATGGAAATTTCTTGACAAATGATCTTTGTACATCAATCACAAGTGAGGTCTATATATTTGAGGTCAATACAAATCATCTTTAGAGGATACGTAGAGCTGTCAATGTGAAATGTATATTGGTTGCAGTTAACATTTAATGTAAGGATATGCCCTGTGATGAATTATTAAATTGTTATGGCAAAAGGTATGTTCACTTTTGGGAAACGCAAACATTTTTAAAGCAGAGGGCTAGTAGTAATGGTTTATTGGTATCAAAAGGGCATCTATGCACAGCTACAAATCATGATACTAATTTTACTTGCTTTAATTTCATTAATAAAAGCTTAAAGAACCCTCCTAGACAATCTTTAGTTGGGCCCAACATACACTTTGCAACACAAATGTGTGTGAGTGTTTAGGTTCACATTTTCAATGTTTGATTTTTTAGCATCATCATTTTGGGGTTCATATGGTGAAACCATAGTTTGCATTGGATTCTTAATAACTGGAGCATAACTCTATTAACTTTCATAAAGATTCCTATGGACCTTCAGTTTTGCCTGCTTTGGAGGAGAATAGCTCATATCTTATGAATGTGCAATTATTCTTTACTTTGAGAATTTTGGTTGCATTTGAGAAAGTCCATTTTCTGCAGTTGGTTGCTTTATTGTCTTTTTGTTTTTTCAGCATAGAGACCCTAAATTAGACTTTGAGAGATAATCCCTGAAATGCTACCTAATATCCCGGAAAGTGATTTTTTTTATAAGTCATGGAACCTATCTTTTAAGACCATCACAAACATACCCTAAAATTTTGTGAAAATATGTTTGACCATTCACTATTTTAAGTAGAGGCAATGTTGAATAATGGCAAGCTTGAAAACTAACCTGGATTCTGTATCTACAAAAGCTTTATTCCAAGGCATTTGGAAAAACAAAGAAGAGGAATAAGGACCATAAGCATCATGGCCATCCCGGACAGTTAATATTTATCTCAGAATAATCTCCTTTTGGATTTGCATTAATTAGGAAAAATTTAATAGAGCTTTCATATGAAAACTAATTTAAATGAAAGAAAATAGCAAAAGAAAAGACAAGCATAACATTAGCTCAAATCTTGTTTCGAAAATGACTTCCTTAATAAAATGACTTTTTTTTCTAACTAATCTAGACAGGAAAATTTCGTTCTACAATTGGGACAGGACAGGAATTCTGAAGTGGTCAGAGATTTAAAAAAACTTCATAATTTCCCATGTTCAAGTTTAAAAAGATAACAATGCATTCTGTAAATTTTGTATTCTCATAGTTCCTAGCAGAGACCTGCTTTTGCGAGACACTCATAGGATCTGTGTTCCTTTGATGACACATAGGGATGGAGTCTTCTATCACTAAAGATGACAGTAAAGCACAGTATTATTTTCAAATAATTCCTATAAAGTCTGGCAGCTCAATACTGTGGCTCTGAAATAAGTGATGAGTCTGAATTAAAAAAAAAAATCCAACCTTACTTTGTAAATACATGTTCCCCCATATTAACTTAAACCTTATGAAAAGCTTCTCTAAGAAAATTCTGGACAGGGCACTCTGCCCTTATCAAAAGTCTAAATCTTGGCACCTATTTTGAAAATGTCAGTAAGGCCACTTGACAGAGCTGGCATGACCTCAGGCTCAGCATTTTAAACTTAAGAAATTGTGATACCGTATGATTCAAATAGGGAAAAACCACAAGTTAATGATACTACTTCAGGCAAACAAGATCAGCTTAATTAGGTGACATGAAAATATCAGAAGTAGAAATGCAGTATCTTAAGAGAAATTCTGATTTTCAAAATAGCTGTCCATTGCAAGGACATTGTAAAATAGTATACTTTGGAAGTGCAGCAAGCTTTTAAAATTGAAAAATACAGATTAAATAATCAATCCATAACACCTAGTAGTTATCATTATATAGCAGGAGATGCCACAATAAGCACATCAAGTAAAGTGAATATTCTAAGCTCGGGGAGAGGACACAAGGGAGTTCAAAATGATGTTCTACTTAAGAACATGGTGGGATGAGAGCACAACTGACTATGGTGGAAGACCATGGGTGCTTTGGTAGGGGGGTGCTCTACAGTGACTACACCCAAAGGGGGTGATCCTATACCTCAAAATACTAACAAACTGATGTAAAACAATGACACTTCAATAAAAAAAATTAAAAACCAGAAAAAACATTGGTGTCCCAAGCACTGAAGGATGAAAAGAATCACATATCATTAAGCACACATCATGAAGCCAATCAACTAAAGGGATCTATAGCACATTGCTTAACAAATTCTTTGGATGAAAGTGTATTTGCTTCTTGAAATAAATTCTGCAACAAAGTTTTCTATCAGATAAAACTAAAGAAGTATTTTGGGAAGGTGTGATTTTAGGCTTTCACACACAAATAACTGAGATTTATACAAGATTCCACTAAGCCAAAAACCTCTTGCAGTTGTATGTGAATCAAAGGACCGAGACTATGGAGATTTGTCTACAGCTGAACACTGAGTTTCAAAAAGAGTTAAAATCAATCTAAAGACTGTATGCCTAGATGGAGACCAATGTAGATAACTCAAATACTTCAATATATAAGGAGTGAAATGCTGAAACGCCTTTAACATTGGTTTATTGAGGATTAACACAACATAAAGCATTCAGCTGAGACTCTCAGGCTACAGTAGACATTTGGAGCTAATATAAATACTAACTGAGCCACCAAAAAGGATAAAAGCGAAAGAACAATTATAACTGATTCATTAGTGATTTTTGATTAGCCAGGATTTAAGACTTAAAAAAAAAATTAAGTTTTGGTAGGATGCAACTTTTCTGCTTTGTAACATGCCAAAATACTTTTTAGGGTAGTCAAATGAACCTGAATTAGAGTTTAGATTCTGTTATTACCTTTCTAAAGACTTTCGAGTAAAATTGCCAAAATACTTATTTTCTCCTTTATAAATCCAAGCATAAAAACATCCCCTCAATCTACTTTATAGAGCTGCTATAAGGAACAATTGAAAATGTAACTGAAATTTGCAGCTTTATACAAGTCCATTATAATGAATGCATATTTATAATGTAAACAAATGCAAGATAAGGACATAAATCCAATATGCTTTTTAAATGATATTTTTTTGTTGTTTAGTAGTTATGATGTAGAGTCACTGTGTTCTCTTTTCTGAAGACAGAAGTCGTTTGCATTGTTCTTAACCAAAAAGGCCAGCAATATGCAGCTGATCATCAGGAGGGCAGTAAGAAAACATCATCCTAACCTTGAAGGGACCCCATGTGGCATCAGCTACTGGAACATTATGTCTTATTCTGGCCACTGTTCCACCAGAGGGGCAGGATGGAACTGAAAACAATTTAGCCTAAGAGAATTATCAGGAAAGGCAGGGTAGTTTCTTTGTAGACAAATATTAACAAAGCAACTTTTTCTTTGGAGGGGAAGGGAATCTAGAGAATTAAAGGCTAAGGAAACAACTTGATTAAGCCTTAATAATCAAGAAGTACATGAATATGGGGTACAACAATTTATTTACCAAATTTGAGCTTGGTTCATTGGGTGGAATGACAGGATATTTGCACGCAGAAAGCTTTAAAATACTATTAAACCTATTAATTTATAAGTAAGCATAAGGTATATTAACAGGTTCGGGGGAGCTGTAGAAAGAGACAGATTATACAATTTTAATGAGTCTGTAAGAGAAGCTGGGGTTGATTTATTTTCAAATTGATTTAAAGAAGACCATCATTCACTCATCAGCTATCACTAGGAACTACCATCAGAAATTGTTGCAAGGACCCATATTCAAACAAACTCAGTCATAAGGCCATCTGGACAAGAACTCAAATTCTCAGCAGCCTAGAAACATCAAAGGTAATTCATCTAGTTGACTGTAACTTCCATAACGTTAGCCTTTAATATTCACTACCATATCCACAGATTTTGGCAAATATTAAGTTGAACCATATGACCTTTCTCATATTCAACCATAATTGAACTACAAAATTTGCAATTTTGTATGGTTCAACCTAAGAGTAAGAGCTTGAATCCCTACTATTTAAAGTATATTGAATAAGTGAGTGCATTACCCTAGATTTTTTGTCTGATATCTTTAATAAGGTACTCAAAATTTGATTAATAGGGAAATACCCTTGTAGATGTGAATATTCTTATATGCTCAGAATATCTGCTTTGATCTAGCTAGACACTTTCAAGTTTAAAGTCTTCCAAAGTTATATAAATCATTTATTCCATATCTATGCATGCATCTTAGGATGAATAAAAAACTGATTTGGAATCGCTGTCACAAGTCTCAGGTTGTTATGCTTATAGAAACAAGAATTGTGCATCTGATATAAGCAAGGGTATTAGGCACTAATATTTGCACCTACATGAAGTTAGATGAGGATATTATCAGTTTGACTTAAATAGATTAAGCAAATTTTCATAGAAAAGACAGAATTTTAACTTGTCTAGATCTATGAGTACAATTTGTAGATAGAATGTAAGGGATGAGTATTTGTTGTACAATTAATTAAAGAGTGAGTATGTTTGGGGTTTGCCCACAAAGCAGTTCTAGCCATAAAGGAAGTATTGTCTTGAAGAGTAAAAGAGAAAACTTCGAAGAAATAAGATGACATTCAGTACAAGGACTCTAATTCTAGGTTTATAACAGAAAACATCAGAGGCTTATGATTAGAGGATGCATAGAAAACTAGTGGAGGTTGTAAAGTAGGGATAAAGTGAATTTAAAGATTAGTTTAAATTATTGAAAGTCTATACTTTCTAAGATAAACCATTTGCAGAATATATGGAATTGCATCAGTTTAAATAGCAATTAAAATTACATGTTTATGTTTGTATCAAAGCTTAGAGCACACACAACATTACTAGGATTAAAATAATTATGTACAGCAGACAGTAAACTAAAGCAGTAATATGATTAGCTTGGTTGTTAAATATCATTAGAAAAGAAAAAGAATCTCAATAGTTGTTACTTCTTTTTTATACTACCTTCCATGAAGACTGCTTGATCAGTCAGAAAGCAAATTAAATATTAGTCTGTGCAAACTTATGCACAGCATACATAAATATATAAATGTTTATATTTATCTCACATTTTCATGGAAATTATGCCAATGTTGCTAATCACTGTGCTTCGCAGAGAAGGCCTACACACACACACACACACACACACACTCACACACACACATATAAACCCACGAATAATTTCTTTAGGTGATTTCACAAGTAACAGTTTGAAATATACTAGAAAAGTTCTGAAAAAATTCTGTGAATCCCAAACCACAGGAAGAATAGTTTAACTACAGAGTTTCTACATGATATACAGAGACTTCACTAAGCAACTTCTAATAAGGTAAATGGGAGCCATGCAGCTAAAACCTTCTGCTTCTCAAAAATTCTTGTAATTAAAAAAAAAAAGGATGCTCTTTTATATAAGGGAAACCAATGTTGACTTTTTATGTTGATTTGTAACCATTCATTATTTTTCACTACACGGACATTGTATTTCTGTGATATTTTAAGACTATAGTACAATTTAACTATAAAGAAATTCACTTGCATAAACTTAGAAAATGCAAAGCCTTATCACAATTCCTTTAATATAATTTTCTATGACAGAACCTGTTAGGCAGTTATTCATTCAGCAACACATAAAAAAGGTTGCAAATGAATTATCTTGCTCTTGTGCTTCCATTTAATTTTTTTTTCTTCCTTCTTGTCACAACTTTTCTCAGAGATAGAATTCCTCTATTTATTCTGATTAAGTGTATTCCTGGAAGGGACACATGCAAGAAGGACCTGCCATATAGGAAAAGTGCTAACTTTTAACAGAACGATGAAGAAACTCTTATGCAATTTCTAGTTGTTCACAAACTTCCAGAAGGACAAATTCATTACTAATAGAAGGTCAAGATTCCATATATATTATCATATTGTCTTGCAAATAGAAAAAGTTTAATTTATTCTTTTCCTATTTGGATCACTTGAATGTCTTTCTCTTGTCTAATTGCTCTGCCTAGGACTTCCAGTATCATATTGAAAAGTAATGGTGAGAGTGGACATCCTTGCCTTGTGCCTGATCTTAGGGGAAAGGCCTTCAGCTTCTCAACATTGAGGATAATACTGGCCATGGGTTTGTGGTATATGACTTTTATTATGTTGAGGTATGTTCCCTCTATCCCAAGGATTTCAAGGGCTTTTATCATAAATGGGTGTTGAACTTTGTCAAATGCTTTTTCAGCGTCTATTGATATGATCACATAGTCTTTATTTTTCTTTTTGTTGATGTATTGGATTACATTGATTGATTTTTGGATGTTGAACCATACTTGTGACCCTGGAATAAATCCCACTTAGTCGTGGTTTATTATCTTATGGATGCATTGTTGGATCCTATTGGCCAAGATTTTTTTGAATATTTTTGCATCAGTATTCATTAGGGAGATTGGTCTGTAGTTTTCTTTTTTTGTATTGTCTTTGTCTGGTTTTGGTATTAGAGTAATATTTGCTTCATAGAATGTGTTTGGTAGTACTCCCTCCTTCTCGATCTTTTGAAAGAGTTTGTGTAATATAGGGACTATTTCGTTTTTGAATGTTTGGTAGAATTCATTTGTGAAACCATCTGGTCCTGGGCTTTTATTTTGGGGGAGGTTTTTAATTACTGTTTCAATTTCACTATTTGTGATTGGTCTGTTTAGGTGTTCTATATCTTCTTTGTCTAGTTTTGGGTGATTGTATACTTTTAGGAAT
>PVIJ01014692.1:0-39672 GCA_004024925.1 Scalopus aquaticus
TGTTTGTGGACCAGAGATATCAAAGTTATTTATATTTATGCATAGAAGAACAGGGGTGGCCAGAGGTGCAGAGGGTGAGAGGATTCACCAGAGACAGAGAATGGGGAGCAGAACAGGAGGATTTACTGAAATACACTGCTAAGGGGAGCAGCCGGCAAGATGGGAGAGGTCAGCTGCACCAGATATGGGTTAGCTCCTAGGCCAGGGATTGAACTCAGGCCATAGTGGTGATAGCACTGAGACTAACCCCTAGGCCACCAGGGAGGCCCCAGAAAATCCAAAGTTAAACAATTGAATGGTGTTAAATAATCTTGTCCTTTAACAGTGGTCTATCTCTACTGTGATTTTTTTATTTAGAATAGAATTTGATGAACAAATGGGATTTATACAAAATGCAAAGGTTAATATGCTTTGATTTTTTTATAACTTGAGAAAGAAAATTCTCAAGAAATAGATTTATTTCTTGGTCCTTGAAAAAAAAAAACATTTAAAAAAAGTTTACCGGACCTTCCTGCTGGCGCAGTGGGTTAAGTGCAGCACTGTGAAGCTATCCAGAGCCACTAAAGCACGAGTTCGATTCCTGGCCAGAGAGCTTCCCACATGGCGCAACATACCTCTACTGTCTCGCCCGCTGCTCCCTTCAGCAGTGTACTTAAGTCTATCGCCTGTTCTGCTCCCCACGCTGTCTCTGGTGAATCCTTGTACCCTCCGGTCCTCGCTCTCCCCACCCCCAGCCTACACTCCAGTTCTTCTATGCATAAGTAAATGAATTAAAAAAAGAAAAAAGAAATCCACACCTCATTTTAACTATTGAAGAGCTACATGACCCTTTATAATGGGCTTTATATTTTCTCCAGCTTCCAAGAAATTTATAGTAAAACACTATTTTCTGCTTACTCCTTTATTAATGTTTGTACCTTTGATTCCTTGTTCAGTGGTCTCTGCACATCTAGAGATGTTGACTTGGGTTCTGGGTATGATGGGTATTCCTCATGGTTAAGAGTCTGGATTTTGTTTTCTTTAAAGAATTTGAAGTTTATTTGGGAAGCAGTGAAATTACCTTCGTGTCACAATGCTCCTATTAGGGCTTGTTTTTAAGCTTGTCAGGCTGTACATAAAAGTAGTCTTTACTCTCTGACTGGCTTAGCCCACTACTAAAGTGTGACTCTGAAGGAGTCAATATTGAATATCCCAGAAGTTTGAGGTCTTGCCCTCAGATTCTAATTCAGTTGTCTCCTGGCCTTGTGTGAATCTGGTAATTGTTCAGCTTGCAGGTATCCTGTAGTTGTTTTTTGCCCAGCCTCATGGAGTTTTGAGAATGCATGGACAATTTAGTTTTTAGCCAAAGGCATAAGGAAATTCCTTATGCAACCATTTCTAGTATTCTCTCCCTGGATTACTTCTTCCTCTCTGATACTTTGCCTCAGCCCTCTGAACTCTGATCTCTGTCCTGGGCTAAATGAGACCACAGTGCTTGAGATTATTACTCTCCAGTGCTTGAGATTATTACTCTCTCGGCAGGCACTGTGGTTCAGAAAGTTCTACTTATTTGTTTACCTTCTCTAGATCTCTGCATTTAAAAATAGTTTTAAAAAACCATATTTTGTTGTTTCCAGTTGTTTCTGGCAAGAGAGAAAGTCAAGCACCAGTTATCCTGTTGCTCTCAGAAGTAGACATCCAATTCTCTTCTTTGAAAATGTATTTTCATTTTGCTACCAGAACTATTTTCAAGCCCCTTTAGTAAATATGTGGGAACATCTTATAAAAGATGACATCAGTTCTTAGGGGAGCCACTGGGCCTCCACTCTGTGTTCCTCTTTAGGAACAGAGACTTATTGTTTCTCTACCCAGGGCTGACGTACAGAATTTTCTGTGATAATGAAATGTACTTTCTCTGAGGTATATAATACAGCAGCCACTACCCACATCTCCTTAGAGTAGTCCCCCATTATTCATAGTTCTTTTCACAGTTACCAATGGTCAACCATGGTCCTAAAATATTGCCAACAGTAAGATATTTTGAGAGAGAGGCCATATTCATATAACTTTTATTACAGTATATTGTTAAATTGTTCTATTGTATTGTTACTGTTTTAATCTCATTGTACCTAAAATGTAAAAGACATAAATAACAATAAAAATATATATTATAAAAAAAAATCTCATTGTACCTCATTTATAAATTAAACTTTATTATAGATATGCATGCATAGGGGAAAATGTAGTATATAAAAGGTTCAGTACTATCTGGTTTTAGGTACTCATCGAATGTCTTGGAACAGATCTACAATAAGGGAGGACAACTTATATTGAACTTTGAAATGTAGTTAATACAACTGAACAAAATGCAATTATAAATTTTAATTTTAATTATTTTTTTGAAAGGTTTATTTATTTATGCACACAAGAGCTGGGGGGTAAGCCAGAGGTGTGGGGGGTGAGAGTGTTCACCAGAGGCAGAGTGGGGAGCAGAACAGGCGGATCCACTGAAAGACTCTGCTCAGGGGAGCACCAGGCAAGACTGGCAAGGTCTGCTTTGCCATGTAGGTTAGTTCCCCGGCTGGGGATCGAACTTGTGTTGCATTGGCTGCGGATAGCTTCATAGTGCTGAGACTCAACCCCTTGTGCCACCAGGGAGGCTCAGTATTTTTTTTTTAAGATTTATTTATTTATGCATGTAAGAGCTGGGGTATAGGCCAGAGGTGTGTAGGGTGGGGGTGTGTAAGAGGATACACCAGAGAAAGAGTGGAGAGCAGAATAGGCTGATTGACTGAAGTACACTGCTGAGGGGAGCGGTGGGCAAGATAGGAGAGGTCTGCTGCGCCATGTAGTGATCTCCCTGGCTGGGGATCAAACTTGTGCTGCAGTGGCTGCCAGTAGCTTCATAGGCTGAGACTTAACCCCTTGTGCCACCAGGGAGGCCCTAATTTTAATTATTTTAAATTTAAATGACTACATTTGGCTAGTGGGGTGCTGAACTGGACAGTGCAGATCTAGAAAATCATCTGCTGTGTTTCAGAGCCCATTTGTCACCCCAGGTTCCTGTGTCATTGAGAGCAGCATCTCCTGGTTTTCTAGAACTTCTCCCTGCTCTCTTTAGTTAATGTGCTGTCTTCACTCCTATCTATTAAAATCTTATCTATCCCTGAAATCAGGATTTGTGGTTTTCTTCTTTCCCTCCCTTTCTTCCACCCTCCTCTTCTTCCTTTCTTCCTTTCACAAGCATTGCTGAGAACTTACTTTATGCCAGGCAATGTCAAGCTATGAAAGACTCTCTTTGTAGATTATAATAGTTTAGTAAATGCAACAATAGAATCAAATAAAGGTTAAAGAAATAATATCTTTGTGTATTTATATAGTGTGCCCTTTTTTTTTTAAGATTTATTTATGCGTACAAGGGCTGGGGTGCGGGCCAGATGTGTGGGGGTAGTGAGAGAATTCACCAGAGACAGAGTGGGGAGCAGAACAGGCAGATCTACTGAAATGCACTGCTGAGGGGAGCAGTGGGCAAGGCGGGAGATATCTGCTGCTCCATGTGGATTAGCTTCCGGCTGGGGATTGAACTGCAGTGGCTGCAGATAGCTTCCCCATGCTGAGACTCAACCCCTTGTGCCAGTAGGGAGGCCCCTATGATATGCCCTTGTAAGCAGGGTGGGTGCATTATTGTGATTTATAAGAAATCTGTATTTGGTCATTCGGATAGCTAAAATATATTTGTCATATATATTTGGATTTTGTCCACAATTCCTGTCTCATAGCTCCCCAAACCCTAGGCACTTCCTAAGTATTAAGCAAAATAAAGCTGTATTTTGTTATGTTAATGTGGTGCGGTTTTTCTGGGGGGAGGATCCTGCCTTAGAATTCTGATTTTCAGTCCTAGTGCCTTACTGCCCCTCCCCCATCTCAGTGATATAAATGGTGCTGAAGGTTGAATGAATCACTGATGGCCAGTGAGTTCATCAATCATCACTATGTAATGAAGCCTCCATAAAAATGGTTTGGATTTCTAGGTACTGGAAGAGTGACATTCCTTGAGAGGACATGGAAGCCACATGCCCTTTCCCCACACTTTGCCCTATGTATTTCTGCCATCTAGTTTTTCCTGAGTTACATCTTTTTAATAATAAATCAGTGGCCAATTAATAAAATGTTTTTCTGAGTTCTATGAGTGACCCTAGCAAATTAATTGAACTCAAAGAAGCAGGGGATTGTAAACAAGGGTGAATGATTAAATTACCTTCAGACCCAAGAGCACAAAAGAAAAAAAAAAAACTTATCTAAATTCTGAGACTTTCTTTTGCAGATCACAGAATCTCTAGGCTTATCAGCAAATGATCAGCATGAGTCATCAGAAGTGACTAACTTTGAGCTGAGTCCCTGGCAAGTTGGAATTGGAAGAAACAAATACAAGGAAGGGAGCTACCCAGATGTGAGTGGCCCCCAACAGAAATTTAAAACTGCAGTTATCGTTACAAGAACCTTTTCATACACCTCCATGTCTGAACAACTCTATAACTAGCCAATGCGCTTCAACCAAGTCTGCATTTCTTTGCCTTAGCCCACTCCCTAGCCAATAAAATTTAATTCCTCTATTCTCAACCCCAGTCTCCAAACCTATATAACCTATTCCCTTTCTTAATTGGGAAAGCATATTTGAGTTAACTCCTGTCTCCTTTCTAGTTGATCTGTAATAAGACAGCTCTGTTTTCTCAAAACCTCTATGCACATTGGGAACATTTGATTGATAGTCAGTTGGTCAGAAACACCAGGGCTAAGCTGGACTTGTGACTGGCATCTGAAGTGTGTTTGGGTTGCAGCTTTGTGGGACTAAACCCAAGACTCGTGGAATCTAATGCTATCTCCAGGTATGTAGATAGATTCAGAATTGAAGTTAATATTTAGAGACACTGCTGCTGTCTGAGAACTCCTTATTGTTGGTGCGGGAAAGCCCTCACACACGTCCACATTAGAACTGAGCCTAGAAACCCATTCATTGGGAAGGGGTATAAAGAGAGGTTTTCAGTTATGTAAGTTCTATCTACTCTAAAGTCACACAGCAGGTAGAGGTGGACAGAAAAATGAAGTAGGGCTTTCCAGGTAGATGGTGTGACACTATAAAATGCTTCTAGATTAATATTTCTGGAGAATAAAGCAAATCTGAATATGAGGAACACGGAGGGAGAGATGTTGACAATGGTAGATTATGACATTTCAGAAGCAGACAGAAGCAGACAGGATCATCCCGAGGAGTCTTGACTATAAATCATGTCAATGAAAGAGATTGTTAATAGTTTTTAATCACAATAGTAACAGGAAAACTAGATAGGAGGCTGTTATAATTAGTCTGATGACAAATAATGAGAGTTTAAACCAATGTAATGACAGTAGAAGTGGAAAAAGGAAATCCAACAAGAGAGATACTTGGGATATCAAATTGGCAGTTATCAAATTGCCTGATTTGATGTGGGAGGAGAGAAGTCCTGAGTGACTCAGATTTATGCCTTTAGTTATAAGATTGGTGATATTGACTCCAAGAATTGGGAAGGGAAATAGTTATGGTAAAAGATAATGAACTCCGCTTTGGATATATTATTTAGCAGGCAATTGGTTATATAGGGCTTGAACGTCAAAAGCCAGGTCTGGGAGGAAAGCATGCAAGATTCTATCTCTACTTGTATTAGCGCAGAACCAAGCACGGTACTCTGTACATAGTAGGGACTCAGTACATGTTTTTGTTTGATTTGATTTTAAAGCCAAAATGAATCAACAAATGACATGGGTTGGCAGTACTTTAGATGGGCTTATTTGCATTATTTTAGTTCTTTTGCAGTGCATTTTTGGGCAAATTATTCATGATTATAATAAATATCACTTATTGAGCATATACTGATACTGTTCTAACAACTATTTGTATTAATTCATTTAATATTCATAATAACCATACCTTGAAGCAGAACACCACATATTCCAATTGTTAAAAATGGATAAATTTTGCAATTTTAAAGAGATTTTTTTTCTGTATATTTTTCACTCAATGCCAGCAAAAGTACTTTATATACTTGACTTTTAAAGTTGAAAGACATGGGGCCTCCCTGGTCATGCAAGGGATTAAGTCTCAGCATTGTGCAGCTATGAGCAGCATGCAGTATGAGTTCAATCCCCAGCCAGGGAGCTAGCCCACATGGCAAAGCAGACCTCTCCTGTCTGGCCCACTGCTCCCCTCAGCAGTGTATTTCAGTGGCTCTTCCTGTTCTGCTCCCCACTCTGTCTCTGGTGAATCTTTTCACCCCCCTCAACTCTGGCCTACACCCCAGTTCTTGTATTTATAAATAAATAAAAATAAATCTTAATAAATAATTAAACAAACAAACAAATAAATTGTAAGACATCTTAGTTAACCATAAGTAAAAGAAATTCGTAGAGATAAAGATGTTCTTTTTGAGGGTGTAGAGAGCATATAGAATTCTGAACAATGGAGCTAGTATAAAAACTGCTGATTCTTATAAGACATTAAGTTGAGAACATTCTCAAGAATAAGTCTTCTGTCCAATATAGACATAAGTGAAAATTTGTAATTATGACCATCCTGTTCACACTTCCATTGTGTTAAAACTATCCTTTTGTGATTAACAAGAATGTTATTTGACACCTTTCAGCAATTATTCCTTTGTCATATAAATGTATCCTTTATTCTCTAAAGTTGTACTTGTTGAATTAGCTGTTTCACTAGTTAGTTGGTTGTCAGGAGTAATAATATTCAAATAAGCAATTCTGTATTTTTAGAGGATTAAATGTCGGTCGCTTTGCTTTTTGAGCTAGAAGAGATTGAAATTTATCCTTTTTCCTCCTGTACATTAAAATAAAGCAAATCATTGATTTTGATGGCTTCCTTATTTTATTTTTAAAAAGATTTCTTTATTTATGCATACAAGAACTGAGGTGTAGGCCAGAGGTGTCAGGGTGAGAGGATTCACCAGAGAGAGAGTCGGGAGCAGAACAAGCAGATCTACTGAAATACACTGCTGAGGGGGGCAGATGGGTGAGACAGGAGGGGTCTGGTGAGCATGTGCGTCAGCTTGCTGGCCGGGGATCTAAGTCCTGCTGTAGTTGCTGCTGCTGATAGCTTCATAGTGCTGAGACTTAACCCCTTGCGTCACCAGGGAGGCCCTGGATTCCTTATTTTAAATTGATGTGTAAGAGTCTTTGTTCAATATCTGTATTGCCAAGATAGATAATAATAATGGTCATATCTGTATAATCTCAGGGACTATCTGCAAATAAGAGTAAACTAATTAGGATTGTTTTATTCCCTCCTGGTTCTTAAACACCAAATTACATTATACTCGTTACAACTATATAAATATCAACATGAATTGCAATCGATACATTGTATTTTTAGCAAAAAATTATTAATTAGATACACATTAATATCTATTAGTATTTTGGAGTCCATCACGTTTTTTCCCCAGGCATAAAACTTTCCCTGGGCCTCCAAAAGCTTGCAGACCCTCACACATTGCTCCTCTAGGAGCATCCTTACTCCTCTAGGAGCATCCTTACTCCTCTAGGAGCACCCTTACTCCTCTAGGGCTTAAAGGCTAAGTGTCCCTGGAGCTTATTTAAAAAGAAAATAGCCTTTGTCCTTTCTGTAAAATTTTAAGAGCTGATTATTCTGTATTCTCCTTTCTTAGTTTATGAAGTTTCAGATATTTAGATACTTAGTTAATACTCTGCAAGAACAGTCCTAAATTCCCTAGTCCTAGAAAATAGTCACAATAGTAAGTAGGTCCAGTCTGTATTGTTTAGGTAACAAGGAGATTTTTGTTGTTTGTTTTAAAAGGGTGATTCTTGAGAGGGTAGGACTCTGGGTACAGGTGAGTGATAAATTGTGACACGGGACTTTTTCCTGTTTTCCTACAGGGATGTTGTTGTTAATTGTGCAGGAAGGTATTTTGTGTGAGGATCTTAGGCTTCAATAAAATTTTCAAAGCCACACTATTTCAACAGCGAGAGATTCTCCCAGCACTTCAAACCGGTGCTGGGGGGAGGTGGGGGAGCTCAAGTTTTCAGAGCTGTCAGAGTTCTGTTTAGAGATTCTCTCTACAGTAGATTTGCAATGACTTAAGAAAATATGACCTTAACTTTTGTTTCAGTCATCACAAATACTGGGTCATTACAGAGTTCAGTGTACCTTAAAAAGGAAGTTACCTAAGCTGCGCATCTGGCAGCTGGAGGCCAGGGTTTTTGTAACTGATCTCCACTTTGTCGCCTGTGACTGTGGGCACCTCCCTCAGGACAAAGGGTGGTTATTGGGAGGCGGCAGGAGGATCAGGGGCACCCGCTGCACTGGGAGGAGGCTATTTATGTGGCCTGTTTACAGGTTACTCGTTTTCAACATCAAGCAGTCTTCCTCCACCGCTCGGGCGAACGTCTGCCCGAGGTCGCACAGATGTCCGGGTGGCTCACGGGAGCCAGCATGGCAGCTTCCCCAGAGCTGGAACACAGGAATTTTGCTTGCAGGGACCGACACCACGTGTATAGACAGACTCTTGCTTCGCCGGTCATTTAGCACCGGGAAGAGTGGCCGCGGCGACGCTCCAGGCAACGCCTCCGCTGCCAGCCAATGAGAAGCGAGGGCATGGTCGGGGGCCCCCGCTCACTGGGTCGTTCTGGCTCCGCCCCGCGCTGAACGCAGCCCTCCCTGCGGGCTAATAAAGTCTCAGCCGCAGAGGCGCGGCGTCCGGCGTTTGAACGCTTCAGTTGGTCCCCGCGGCTACCTTTAGCTCCCTTTCTACGGATTCTTGTATTTCTTTGACGTTCAGACGCACTAGTTTTCTACCTCGCTCTTCGCCTCTCCCTTTCCTTCGCAGCTCAGCATGCAGAGAAAAGACAGCTTCTTGCGTGGTTTTCAGCCCAGCTTCCAACATTTTGCCACGCAAGCCATCCATGCGGGCCAGGAGCCGGAGCAATGGAGCTCCCACGCTGTAGTGCCCCCCATCTCACTGTCTACCACGTTCAAGCAAGGGGCTCCTGGACGGCACTCGGTAAGCTGGATGGTTCTGGGAAGGTCCAGGGTTGGGGGGGAGACGAGAGATGACTATACATTAAAAATGCACGCAAGTAATGTATCAAATGACTTATAAATCAGAATTACAGGGTAGTAGTAATCCTTTTGGGTGCCTTTCTCATTTATGCACCCAGAAGAATTACTACTATACCTGTAATTCTCCTTGCAGTAAAGCTTTGTATTGGATGATCTAATTATCATGTTTCTTTGATAAGCAGGATTGGAGGGAATAGCTTGTCCAACTTAACCATATAGATTGAACTGAAATTCATGTAATTTTGGCAAATTTGCAATTCGAAGCTGAAAATTACCTTTAGCAGCAAAAATTAGAGATATAATGAAGAATAAGTTAAAAAAAAATCAAATAACTCCCCTAGAATCAAGATCATACTATTCCTAAAAACTATTCAGCTAATAGTTATTGAGCACTTACTATGTGTTAGATACATACTTAAATATATTAAATCATGTGTGTTACTTGTATTGCCTTGGATAACATGCCTGATATTTAGGCATGTTAAAACTAGCCTAAAGCCATATGGTTATTAAGTGTTGGAGCTGGGATTTAAACCCTACTCCAGAGCTCTAGGCTCTAGGGTCTAGACTACACAGTGCTCTTCTCCAATACTTTTAGCAATAAACTGACCCATTGCATCATGTGAGTAGTGTGGCTTAAGTGACTAAGAGCACAAATCATGTAGTCAGAGAACCTAGGTTTAAATTCTGGCACCATCTCTTCTGAGCTGGGTGACCTTGAAGCAAGTTGCTTAACCTATCTGTCCAAGCTTCAAGGTTGATCTTGTGTAAATGGGGTTAATGATAGTATTTTTCACATAAACTGTTGATATGTGTGCTAAGCTGTATGATACATTATAATTGCTTCATAATTTGATATTTCATATTGTTCATAGTTGCATTTTTTTCCATTTGATTCTGCAACACCCAGGTCAGAGGATTATACACTTTCTACGGAAAAGATGAATTAACCCAAAGTCATCAGGAAATGATTTATAAGGCATATGAGAGAAACTGCTCTGTTAATATCATAGGTTTTCCCTTTTGGTTGCATACTTGATAACTCTTGAAGTATTTGAAGATTGCTGAGGTTTGGAATAAATAAACCTTTTAAGTCCTAAACCTTGAGCATACTTTGAAAACCTCTTTGGTCAAGGAAAATTCTGTTAGACTTAGCCCTTGTTTTGTGAGATAGAGTTCTAAGGGCATTTCTACAACTGGCGTTGATACTTCTGGCTAGTGTATTTTCCGATCAAAATACATATACAACCTCTCTCAAGCATGCGGTTTGTTCCTGGTGCAGGTTTTTGTGAATGTGTGATTGCCCAAGTTTTGAAACTTAGTGCGAAAGTTAATTGGTTAGCTATGGTATTAATAATTAAATGTTTTTAGAGAGCCAGAAGGGATGGTACACTTCAACAAATTCCTCTAAAGAAAAAAAAAAAACTACCTTAAAATATCAGTTAAGAACACGAAAGAGAATTTGAAAACATATAAGAAAGATGGCATTCTCCAGTTTCATTTGGAAAGCCTTGAATGGGTGAAGTGGTGGGAATTTGTCCTTGAAATATACTTCTTCCTGTCCACCCCCAAAAGTAGATATTTGCAGTGAATATTTGTGGGAACATAGGATATCTTTCTGTGGTAGTAGCTACCTGAATCCAAACAGTTTTTTCTTGGTGAGTATAGCTCTAAATCACAGCAAGGAGGTGATGGCAGTGAGTGATGAGGGTTTCCTGGATCCTATAAAGTAAGTCTACTCAGTTTGTCAAAAACAAGGAAACAAAGCAACAATATTTGAAAAAAATTGTTACTACTAACATTGGGAGCTAAATCAGAAACAAATGTGTTTTAAGAGTGTATTTTGTTATGTGCTGCTGTTTGAGGAAGGAGAGAAAATGGTAGATTTTTTAGTCAATATTTAAATGCTGGATTTAACTTCTGGCTCCAGTTTCCCTAAATGTTGTAACAGAAGGGCACACTTTCCTCAAAACAGATCATGAGGATTAAATAAAAGGCATTCAACTAGTTTGGTGCCATGTATGTAAAAGGAGCATAATGCAAATTTCAGAAATGTATTGTGTGAGGGTGCTTTGTCAAAAATTACTCCCTATTTCTTTTTTTTTTTTTTTAAAGATTTATTTTTTATTTATACATACAAGTTGGGGTACAGGCCAGAGGCGTGGGGTGGCGAGAGGGTTCACCAGAGACAGAGTGGGGAGCAGAACAGGCAGATCAGAAATACACTGCTGAGGGGAGCAGCAGGCGAGGTAGGAGAGGTCTGCCGCGCCATGTGGGATTCTCCCCGGCCGGGCGTCGAACTCACGTCGCCGCTGCCGACAGCTCCACAGCGCAGCGCATAACCGCTGCACCACCAGGGAGGCCCTACTCCCTATTTCTTGAGTCACTTTTGTAGAACCAAGATCTGAACTGTGAGCATTTGCAAGATCTGTTCATAGCTTCCTATTGAATGCTAAACAGTACTTGATTTCCTTATTATTTAGGAAGTGAAATACAGGTTAGAATCAGGTTTACTCTGTCAGCTCATGTGATTCCCTTTTTCCAGCTTAATAGATGAAAGTGAGTAACATAATACTACTGCCAATAAAGCCATTATATAATGGTTGATTTGTGCCAGACACCATGCAGAGAATCATACATGATGATCTCATTTTGTCTTCTAGTCTATGAACTAGTTTCCTGTATTTTATTCCAATTTGACAGATGAAGTTGACTCTAGAAAATGTTAAGAAACTTTATCTATTAGCATACAGCTCATAAGTGACAGAAAAAGAATTCCAATTTAGTTTGGCTGACTTCAGAACCTCTCCAAACCCCTACAGCCACAATAGTCATGATTTTGTCTAATGACTAGAAGTGTCGTAATAACATATTAGAACATCATGGTAGAATGAACCTGTAGTTGTGGATTTGTCTGTGTTAGGACTCTGGCATAAATTTAAATCTCTTTAAGATGAACTTTTGTAACTTCTTTTCAGGGTTTTGAATATAGTCGTTCTGGAAACCCCACTAGGAATTGCTTGGAAAAAGCAGTGGCAGCACTGGATGGGGCTAAATACAGTAAGTAACTTTCATGTCAGAGTTAAGTCTAGAATTTTTTCTTATATATAAAGAAATAAACATAGGGTCACAGGATGTGGAGTTGGAAAGAAATAAGAACTAGCTAGTTCATAGTTGTTTGCTAAAATATTGAGTTATTTGACCAAGTTTGCACAACTAGTATAATATGTGTACATGTGGTTATTAGGCAAAATTAAATATAAATACATATGAAATGGTGGAATTGTTATTTAGTGTTCATGTCAATGCACTCTTCATCTGAAACTGTCTGTATAAATAGATAAAAATTAACTGCGTTTTATAACACTATGAAATTATAAAGTTTCTTATGCTCTGGTTCACTCACCTGATAATGTATGCCTGAGAATAGCACCAAAGTACATTTGTGATAGCCAGGTGTTCTTGACAGTATGTTCTCAGAGATTAGGGATTAACTCTGTGACTCTTGTGTTTTTTTATGAGAGGTATGGATTTGCTATTAAAACATCTTTTATTTTTTATATTAAAGATAATATACAGGGCCTTCCTGGTTGTGCAACAGGTTAAGTTTCAGCCTATGAAGCTATCTGCAGCCACTGCAGCACGAGTTCAATCCCCAGCCAGAGAGATTCCCATATGGCACAGCAGACCTCTCCTGCCTTGCCTGCTGCTCCCCTCAGCAGTGTACTTCAGTTGCTCTGCCTGTCCTGCTCCTGCTCTGTCTCTGGTGAACCCTCTCACCACCCCACATCTCTGGCCTATACCTCAGTTCTTGTATGCATAAATAAATAAATCTTCAAAAAAAAAAAGAAAAGAAAAAAGATAACATATAATAATTTGGGGGTGAAGTAGTAAATAGGAATATTATTAATTTTCTCACAACAAAGTGTAGGTATTTTAGAATGTTCATGATATGAGTTGTTGGGTTTGTGCGGGATTTTAGTTTTGGATGGAGGGAAGATTTTTTTTTTAAATACCTGAATTTTGGTACATATGGAACCATTATTTTTTATTTTTTAAGATTTATTTATTTGTGCATACAAGAACTGGGGTGTAGGCCAGAGGTGCGGGAGGGGAGGGGGTAAGAGGATTCACCAGAGACAGAGTGGGGAGCAAAACAGGCAGATCTACTGAAATACACTGCTGAGGGGAGCAGGTGGTTGAGACAGGAGGGCTTTGCTGTTCCATGTGAGTTAGCTCCCTGGCCGGGGATGGAATTCTGCAGTGACTGGTGATAGCTTGATAGCACTGAGACTTAACCCCTTTATCTATCAGGGAGGCCCCAACGAACCATTATCTCTTGAAGGAGGCAGAGAGATGGAGTGTTAATATATCAGGCATTTCTAAGTGGGCTCCATTTTTTAAATTTATTTTAAAATTTCACTTTCTGTAAATTAATTTATTGTTGGACCACAGGTCTGCTTAGTAGAGAGCTGTGATTCCATTCTAAACTTTCCTGAGAAGATTTTGCAATAATTATATTTTTCAAGTGAATTGAATTATCCCTGCAAACAGTCACAAGTGATTTTTATTATTGGATGATATAATGAAATATCAGGACAGTTTCTTTAACAGTGTTTAATGTGCTCAATGCCAGTTTTTAATAATTATTCATTATTTTTCATTATTTTTGTTCAGTGTGAGATTTAACATCACTTTTGTGTTAGAGATTCTACATCTCTGAGCTGTTTTTGAGTTTTGTTAAAATATTTGTTCAACTGTATGCTCACATAGTCAATGAATGAAGCATACTTCAGCTCTGTTCCCCGAGTTTGAAATTTCTTAGAGTTTGATGTTTTTAAACTATAATTTAAATGGCAAATGGTCTTCTATCTCAGATTTTTGTAAAGGATTATTTCCTTGAAGTGTTTCAGAAAAATAGAACCAAAGCAAAAAAAATACAGAACTTGTAAGCTGACCACAGATCTGAGGCAAACAGCAGAGAGGAGGGAGGGAGGGGGGTTAAAAGAGGGGAGAGAAGAGCACAAGGAAAGGTGGTATTGAATTATTGGGTGCTATGGTGGTGGGAGAACTGTTGGGACTACACCTGTGGGGAGTAGTTGTCCAAAAACTGACAACGATATAAGAAAATAAATATAAAAAAAAGGAAAGAAATATAACCAAAGCAGAATTATATATACTTTATTTTAACTGTATTTTATCTTTGAATTAGAAAGGGGGATTTTGTAATGATATTAATCAGGGAACTTACTATGACTCAGCATTGGTGACTTTTCTTCTCTCAACAGAGAGAGTTACCTAGAGTAATGTAAGTAAATACTGCAGATGTTTATTAACCTGTCGGCCCAACTTTTTGGCTTGCTCTGACTTGCTTTTTATTTAGGTTTGGCCTTTGCTTCGGGTTTAGCAGCTACTATGACTATTACCCATCTCTTGAAAGCAGGAGACCAAATTATTTGTATGGACGATGTGTATGGAGGTAGGTGACTTCTCCTATACATGTTGTGTCAGCTGGTATGTTAAAGTGAGTCCTGAATTATATTAATAATATTACCAGGATTATTAATTATGTACTATATTTTAGAGGTATGGTGGGTGACAGCTTTGTGTTGATTCAGACTTGGCAAAGAAGGAACCTAAACATGGATGGTCCTCGCTCTGGAACTGCTTATAAAAGAGATTGTTTAATTAAATTTTTATTTAAGCTACTGGAATGAGGATGTGGGATTTGATCAACTTTCAGAGATACTCTTCTGTAAAGAAGACAGTGTTTGGAGAGTGTTCTAGTGTAATTTAAAATTTTCATCTGCAATGCAAAGAAACTATAACCTACATCACTCTCAAAGACCTTGACAAAACCTGCATCTTTACTCAACCTCCAATTTGGTTTTAGAGGACCTTTCAAAAATCTGTTGAAATCTATAAACTCCACCCTCCCAAATGTTCTTAGAATACACCCAACATTTGCCATTTTAATTTAGGGTCAAGGGATCGTACCTCTTAAAGCCCACCCATGGTTTCAAACTTAAGAACATTATAAAGAGCTGCAATGCTAGTTATTGAGAGTAGTGTTGGGAAAATAAAGAAGACAAGTTGCCTTTACCTTTAAGCAAAACTGATTTTTGTGTTCAAAACAATAACAAAATTAATTTATAAATCTTGAAAATTGCTGCTGATGTTTCACAAATTTTTGCATATATTTACAATCTTATATTACCTAGGGTCTATGTAACATTTATATTCCAATACAAGTTTGATCATATTTTCCCTGTTGTTGGTTTTTTTGCCTGTTAATCACAGTATTTTCCTTTACTTTTGCAAATGGAAAAATCAAATTCAGAACACTGTTTATTAAATTATTCTAAGTTAAATGATTTGTCTTTTACTGTAAAAGTCTAATAGTTTGATTTACAGGGTCTCATTTATTTTTAGTGTTTCATGTTATCTGTTAAAACTTTCAGAACCACGTTAAAGATTGAGAAAGTAACCAATTTTTTTATTACCAAAGTATGATTAAATTGAGAATTTACTACATTTATCAACATGATTTATTTATCTTGCATCTGAATACTGGAAATTGTTAAGAAAGATTTTGGCATATAGGGAACATGTCACTTAATGTTTGTAGAGTAGAGATTTGAGTAGTGTTTTGAGAAACTTTTTGTTTCATGCCAATTGGTGTAAATATCAAATGTGTTTTATTTAGCTCTTTCAGTTTAAAATCCAAGTCTTATATGCTTTCCTATATAAGATAGCCAAACTATTTAATCAGAGTGGAATTACTTTTATTTGTATTTTTATTGGTGATTGGTCCTTATATTTTTAAAATATAAGTATCATTCCTATAAGGAATGAACATTACAACATTTTTTCCATTTTATCTGATTCCCTTTTGCTTCAGGTACAAACAGATACTTCAGGAAGGTGGCAGCTGAGTTTGGATTAAAAATTTCTTTTGTTGATTGTTCCAAACCGAAGTTGCTGGAGGCAGCCATTACACCAGAAACCAAGGTAACTCAGTTTACGGTTTTATCTGTTTTCCCTGTGATTTTTTTTTCAAAGGAATCCTCTGTTTCAGATTTGTCTCTATATTTGTTTTATGTATATTTTATATGAAGATAACAGTGGCTTTCAACACTGTATATAATCCAGAAATACAGGCTCCCACATCTTCAGGAGTATGTTAACACACCATACTGACCACCAAGGCACCCACAGTCCTCCACCATAGGCCACTGTGGAGCCCTCCTGGTGGTGTTTTCTTTTCGTCATTTCTGTATACTATAAGATGTAATTTAAATCTGAATAACACATTTTTTTCAGAAGCCATTGGAAACCATCAACAGAATTAAATTAGGTCTGGCGTCTCCTAGGTATGATCATAGGTAACTGAATTATGGAGTGAAACTCAAATTCTAGTTCTGAATCATAGTTGGTATATTATTTGGTCAAATTTAGCCAAATTCTCAGTTTCTTCATTTGCAAAACTGGAATAATTGTACCTGCTTTGTCAAAAGGATTTTTAGGAGCTATAAAGGATACTTCAGAATAAGTTAGCCATAGAGAACAGGCTACAGGCAATCTTTAACCTCCAGCCTGGGAAGCTTGTGTGCCACTGGAAGGTGTTTTGTGCCTGACTGAATGGCATGTGTGATATTCTTTCTTGGGACTTCATTTAAATTCTGCATACGTATAAGAAGGACTAGTGTCAGCCTTTTCTTACTTTTTACTAATGTTTGAAAGGTTTTAATTGAACTCAAGATTATGTTGCATGAATGCTAAAGAATGAAAACCTTTTCCTATACAAATAATTACTTTGAAGATTACACAGAAGTGGACTTTCAATGATTAAGGTTTGTTTTCAAAAGAATTTGTTTTTATCTTGCTTGGGAGAAAAGATACTTATTAAATAGTCTGAGTCTAAGGAAGGACAGCAAATTGTGAGTATATACTTGTTAACAGAACTTGGTGTAATGGCTCTACACTGACTGGAATTAATACAATTCCCCTGCTCCCCCCCACCACCCCGCACACCTGCCTCATTTTCTTTACACTTTTTGATTTAAAAATTTTTTTCTAATCAGTAGGAATAACAAATTCTTACTCAAGAATAACTTTTATGGATTCTTTAAATTATCTAATTCCTGTAGAATATGCATTACTTTAGCTGTGTTAACTTTTCTACAGGAAAATTGTAGAGTAGGAAGAGTATCAAAGTAGAGCTCCTGTCCTTTTATAGGTAATAAAAGAAGAATAATTAACCCTTTTAAAAAGAAAGTTAGAGATAACATCATTCAGTATGGTGACACTTTGTTTACAAATAGAATTCTTTCATCTTTTCAGTAACTATCAAGCATCTACTATGCCTGCACTGTGCTAGGTTTTGGGATATACAGATAATTATGGTGCTGTTAAGTAAGAGGTAGCTAGGCTTTCTATTGTCTGTGTCACTTCTCTCCTTCACTCTAAAACCATGTTCTTTCAAGTTCTGGGATTTATTTTTTTAGTTTCTACTGCATCTGCCATGTTTGAAGTCAATATTCAGGATATTCTTGTAATCATAAGGATAGTGCTCTTGAATGAAAATTTTAGGGTATAACCTGAGACAGTTTATGCTACTTATCATTAAGAACATAACTCCCAGATAGTGAACTATATCTTTGGAATGCATCTTTTTTATGTAAAGTAATTATAACAATTAACTTTAGTATTTTTCTGCTTAATGTACAGTAAATCATTTGATACTTACAACAGTTCTATAAAGTAAATATTACCAACTCCTTTGCGAAGTTGAAAATTTGAGCAATATAGAGGGTAAGTTACTTAGCTATGACCTGTCAGAAAGTTATGGGGATTAGGATTCAGATTTGAATCTATCAGTTTCATCTTAGCCTGCTCTTCCATTGTAGCCTCCTAAATGGGATGTTTGTTTGTGTAATATGTTTTTATAAACTATTATCATCTACTGAATTGTTTTAGCTTGTGTGGATCGAAACCCCTACAAACCCTGTTTTGAAGATGACTGACATTGAAGCCTGTGCGCATACTGTCCATAAACATGGAGACATTATTTTGGTTGTGGATAACACTTTTATGTCAGCATATTTTCAGGTAAATGAATATAATTTCTTTCGCATGATTAGCAGACTACATGGTAACCTATAATTAGGAAAGAGACTTGTTTACATTAAAATCTGTCAAACTCATGAAATCTAGTAATCACTGTTGATTAGTCAGTGTGAATAAAATTGAAACTTTTCTAGCATTAATTCCTATCTTTTCAACTTGATGTCAATATCTTGTACAACACTTTGTGTGTTTTAAATGTCTTAAACCTTAGGTTCTCTTAGGATGTGTAAAACTCTAAAGACTTGCTCTTATGTGGTGGTGTCTGTCAGTGACTTATACAAAGTAAGATTAAGTATTTATGTGTCAGTTACAAGTCAGTTATTTTTTAGCCACACCATGTGCGTGTATGTGTGTGCATAGTATATGCCCATATAAAAGTGAATGTAAGTAAGAAGTTAGTAAATGACTAACCTTCCAAATAAAAGGAAATGAAAAGCTCTTGTCACTGACTTCTCAGAGTATGTCACACATATTTCTCCATTTCTCTCCTTTCTAGGTTCTCATCCCTCAACACATCAGAGACTATACATAACCTTCTATCTCTTTGTATCTTATTTGTATTATCAATTTCTACATCATATTTCACTCTGCAGCTGTATATATTTAGAGTGCTCCTTTTAGACTGTCTTTCTTTTCCTACCTACGCCATTCTCATTCCTCCTATAACCTCCCATTCAATATCCGTTCTTTTTTTTCCTTTCTACTTTTTTCTAGGTTCTTCTTTCTGTTTCGCTCTTTTTGGTAGTTCACCTTGGGCTCAGTCTGTAATTGACTTGTTGTCTTTCTTTTCCCACATACTCTCCTTCCTCTATTTTGTTTTCTTTCCTTGTTGGGAGTTACCTTCTCCCTATTCTTCCTTCCTGCCTGTACCTGTGGTCATTCTACCTGCTTCCTGTAGTTCACTCTGATTCTGCAGCGTTCTGGCACCCCAGTCATATTTCTCCAGCTCTTCAATCATGCAGATGTTTACAAACTCAATTGTTTTTATTTCCCTGCTTCTGTTCTGGGTTTCTGAAGCTGCACCAGGCTGCTGTCTCCATGTGACTGACTGACTCCTGGTGTGTTTTATATATACCTGTTCGTCACCTTCCTCTATTTTATTCAGGAGGCATTATCTTGTTTTATTTTCCTTTCCTGAAACACACTCCCTAGTCATACTGCATTCAGATAGATTCACGGGCCTTTGGTCATGACATATCTTTGACTGCTTTTGGTATCAGGTAAAGCAGTGTGTTTCCAAGTAAGAATCTTCTAGCATCATGTGTTTGTCCCAGGTGATTTCCCTCTTGGAGTCTTTCTCCCCACTCTTCAAACCCATTTCCTGCCTCCAGTAAGCTAGTTTGTGCAGCATAGGGTTGTTCTAGCTGAGTCACAGTGAGTCCTGTATATTCCCAAAGAGATTGCATGAATTGTTTTAGCCTGGACCTGCCCAGGTTACTCATCAGACCTGGCCCTCTTTCTCCAGATACTGTCACTAAAATAGATCCAGTTTTTCTACCTCTCAGAAGCCCACATCACAAAGCCCACATCACATTCCTCAAGTCAGGAATTGTAGTTGTTTCGTTTCAATCCGAGTTTATTCTGGTTGACTTAATCTGACTCATACTGTCCTTAGGCAGTCATATATACTGGTCCCACAACACAAATCTAAAAGGGTGCTCTCATTTTTTTTTTGCCATCTAGAAAATCATATGTATTTTTTTTCTTTCTTTTGTCTTTGTATTTTTTTAAGTCTCACAGAAAACAGAATGGACATACTAGCATAAAATTTCAAAGTAGAACTTCTGTATTTAAGTAGTAAGGGTGTGAATCGAGTCTCTCTCATCTTTTTAGTCTGAGTGATCTACTTTTTTTCTTAGTCCCTTTTCAGAATTATAAAGGTGTGGATTTTATTGAGTCAACTAAAATATTTTGTACAGCACTTCACTAGGTTTATAAAACATTTAGTATGGTTCTTGGCACATATCTAGAGAATGCTTTAAATGAAAACATCTAATTTTTAAATAATTTAAATGAAAAATTCTCGTACCTTCTAAAGACTAAATAACTAGTGAGGTGAAAATATGTGCACACTTTATTTTAAAGAAAATGTAAGTGAAAAGATGTAATGCTAAGGGATTAGTTTGTGGGGAAATTAGGTGGGAAAACAATACATGCAAATTTCTTTATAGATCATTTTAAGCTTGGCAAAACTATGTAATAAAAGAGTAATTAAGAGTCTAGACCAGGTGAATAATCCCAGCAACATTGTAAGGTTTTTATTAGTAAACATCGAAGCAGGCTAGTTTTATCTTACTTGACATAACAATTACAGATAGTTATGTATAAACTGAGTCATAAAATGCCAACATCTCTGCTGTAGGTAATAAGTTTAGGGACCAATCATCAACTGCTATAAAGAAATGGGTTCAAGACACCTATTGATGTGAGTTTACCTGCTATTTCCAGAAAACTTGTGCCTTTGTATTGAATACTAGACTCAATGCTTTCTATTTTTAGTAGCAAGCAGGAAAGGGAAAGATAATCAGAGGTCTTAGAAAATTTTGAGGTGTACATATTTTTGAGAAGTTAGAATAGAAATGGAACTTGCAATAGCAAATAGGCAAGCAATGAACATTTCAAAAGATTTTCCCCTTAAAATAATCTTTTGTTTCTTTCAGCGACCTTTGGCCATGGGAGCTGATATTTGTATGTATTCAGCAACAAAATATATGAATGGTAAGACATGACACCGTCTACTTTTGCATTTCCTTTCCATGGGTAGATGGAAATAGCCTGGGTCTTGACATTTTTATTCCTTCTGCTGTTGCTCAAGTTTTCTCTGTGACTCCTAGACAATGTAAAATAATTATACTTTGATTAAATATAGGATTTCATTGATAGCAGATAAATTATGCTCATGATTTATGACCGAGTATAAAAATATACTGTAAAAGGTTATATTTTTATCTTGCTGTCAGTTTTTATTGTTATTTTTATTTTATTATTTCATTATTTTTTTAAAGATTTATTTATGCATACAAGAGCCGGGGTGTAGGCTAGAGGTATAGGGTGGTGAGAGGATTCACCAGAGACAGAGAGGGGAGTAGAACAGGTGGATCTCCTGAAATATAGTGCTGAGGGGAGCAGTGGGTGAGACAGGAGGGGTCTGCTGTGCCACATGGATCAGCCCCCTGGTCCGGGTTCAAACTTAGGCTACAGTGGCTGGCAATAGCTTGATAGTGCTGAGATTTTAACCCTTGTGCCACCAGGGAGACCCTATTGCTGACAGTTGTAAAAAAGAAACATTTAATTTTTATATGATTTTAATTATTTTAGGCATAGCTTTTGCTATTGTCAAATTGAAAAGTTTATGTAAACTTTTTCCATTGGGCTTTTTTTCCAGTTTTCAGTTTCCAGGTTTTTTTTCCAGTTTTCTCAAGTGAAAATCACATTTTAGAATTTATAAAAAATTGTACAATGAAAAATAAACCTGCAATGATTTCATTTACAACACTCTTTTATTTTTATTTTATTTTATTTACAACACAGTATTTTTTTTTACAACACTGCACATGATATAGTGATATAGGATCCCACCTCTTCAGATGTGTGTTACCACACTGCACATACATGGCTTTTAACCTAATGACCCTTGTGGTGTTTTAGGTCACAGTGATGTTGTAATGGGCTTGGTGTCTCTTAATTCTGATGCCCTCCATGAAAAGCTCCGTTTCTTACAAAATTGTAAGTATTAAATTGTAGGTATCAAAAGTGTGAATTTCCCCTTATGCGCTCAGTAACTGTATTTGATACTTACATTTGTGCAGATGTTTTGAAATGATAGCATTCTACTAATTTAGGAAGAAGTAAGTACCAGGAAAAGAATTCTTTTTTTTTTTAATGGAAAATAGGAAAATTGGGTTGTAAAAATGTAATTATAACATGATAGGGCTTTACAACATAACATGGGTGAATTTTGTTATTTTTCAAATCCATGTTAATTTTGATTTTAATTTGGTAGAGCCTAAGTGAATTTTTAGTTTTAATACTTAATGGATTTTTCTTTTTTAAAATCATATTTGGAATAATGACTTATAAACTATATCTTTTATATCTGGAATAGTGGTTAATTTTAATTAGCGCTAAGATATCCACTTATTTTTCAACAGATATTTATTTATTAAGATTTACATTTTTATTTATTTATGCGTAAGAACTGGGGTGTAGGCCAGAGGTATAGGGGGTGAAAGGATTCACCAGTGACAGAGCAAGGAGCAGAACAACTGGATTTGCTGAAATACACTGCTGATGGGCGCAGCGAGCGAGACAGGAGAGGTCTGCTGCACCTTGTGGGTTAGCTCCCTGACTGGGGGTTGAACTCATGCTGCAGTGGCTGCTGATAGCTTGATAGTGCTCAGACTTAACCCCTTGCACCACCAGGGAGGCCCTCCACAGATATTTAAACACAATTGAGATTGTTCAGTTATCTCTAGTATGGATAAGGATTTATTTGAAGAGACATGGTTTAGCCATTGTGATTACACAGATAAGAGACAAACATACTTAGGAATAAAAATGCTTTTCTAAGAAATAAGTATTAAAGTAACAAAAGGGGACACTGAGAAGGGAAACCAAAACGTATTGCTGGATAAAGTTCTTTCATTTATAAAGAATAGGAGTGGGGTGCATTTCCTGGAAGAATGGGAAACCACGGGCTGCTTTAGACAACAGTTGCATAGAATGTTGGGCTAGTACTCAGTATAATGGGAGCTGAACTGCTATTTTCTCAGTATGTAGTAATAGTTTTTCATAGAGATACAAGTTAAGCTATGTCCAATATTTCATTAAAATCATAGGAAGGAAGGACTATTTATAGCTTTGTGTTTTTACTAAATCTTCAGGATACTCATTTTTCCTCATTTTAAAGCCCATTTCTGTAACCCTATTTTATGCCTCGTCCTCATGCTTCAGATTTGATAGATTAATTCCCTTCCCTTCTCCATTCAAACACTGGACTTCGTAACTAGCTTCTCAGAGTCACTGTAATCAAAAAGAGGATTCAGAATTTTCTGGGCCCTTCCACACCTTCAGACTAACTCAGGACATGTTTGTTTTGCAGCAATTGGGGCTGTACCATCACCTCTTGACTGTTACCTCTGCAATCGAGGTCTGAAGACTCTACAAGTTAGAATGGAGAAGCATTTTGAAAATGGAATGGCAGTTGCTCAGTTTCTGGAATCTCATCCTCTGGTAGAAAGGGTTATTTATCCTGGTATGTTAATCTGATTTGTGGGTATATGTGTTTATAATAGGATTTTAAGGGTTGTCCTAAATACCCTATTTACGTAGGGTGTAATAGGTTAGGTGCTTTCATGTTTATGCTGTTCATTTATTGTGGAACTTTGCTGTGTGTCAGGCCCTGTGCTGAGTCTGGTGGTGAAAAGGATAAACATGTCATTGTCTCTAGCCTTGTGCTTCCTATAGCCTAGTAGATGCTTGGATATTAGGAGTTAGTCCTACTACATTACATGCTCTTCTAATATTCTTTAGTTTGAAGGCCTGTGTATACCTATTCCAAGATTACAACATTGTATTTTCCAGTTGATTTGCTTTTAATCTTTGTCAGTCTGTCGTTCTGCCCTAGCTCTCAACTTTTTAATGGGGTGACAGATGTCTGATGGAGGTTGAGACTTGATACTTACCAAGTTGAGACTTGCTACTTATGCACCCAAATTCCCCTAAAACTCCCTTCCTTTTTGATTTCCTTCACCTCTTGAAACCTTTAGAAATGTTCATTTGGAGTTAGAAGACTTACATGTTACTCTTTGAATTTATTTTACCAGCCTATTAAACTGTGGTGGTCTTAAGTAAGTAGTCATTTTAAATCCTTTTGAAGTTCCAAAGCGTATAGGCTCTTATGTACAGGAGAATTACACCTGGGCTTGTCATCAAGCCTTCTCTGCCTCAGATGAGCCAAGACATGAGATGAAATGTCCTAAATATCCTCAACGTAAAGAGCTCTTGCTGGTGTATATTTTGAATACAGGGACTAGAGAGAGTTTTGAACTGTGCCCTGAAGAATAAGTAACATTTGCAGGCACAAGACATTTCAAATTAATTAACAAATATTTAGTTGCCAACCAAGCTTTGTAGTAGGAACGGAAATCCAATTATTAACAAAAGAAATGAATTTTTCCTCATGGGGCTAGTCTGGCAGAGAAGTCAAAATATTAAACAAGAAAATATAGCATGTAACTCACTAGGGGTTAGGGAGCAGTCAGTAGGAAGAATGTTCCTGGTTAAAGGGACAGCATGTGCAAAGGTCCTGAGATGAAGGCGGAGTGCACTACTGCCGGGGTAAAGAGCGGGGCTTACTAGAATGTGGAGAATGTAGAAAAGATACCAGAATGAAGTTAGAGAGATAGACAGGGGCCTGAACAAGTAGTCAGATGTGAATGTGGAATAGATCTATTAGGCTTATTTTTTTTTTAAAGATCTATTTATTTATGCATACAAGAGCTGAGGTGTAGGCCAGAGGTGTGGGGTGGTGAGAGGATTCACCAGAGTGGGGAGCAAAACAGGCAAGTCGACTGAAATACACTGCGGAGGGGAGCAGCAGGTGACACAGGAGAGGTCTGCTGCGCCATGTGGGAAGCTCCATAGCTGGGGATTGAACTCATGCTGCAGTGGCTGGTAATAGCTTCATAGTGCTGAGACTTAACCCATTGCACCACCAGGGAGCCCCTCTATTAGGTTTATTTGCATTTTATTTAAGCAGACAGAGATGTTTTTTGTCTGAAATTACACGTTTGACTCCAGTTTTTCTTTATACCATATGATTACAGGGCTGCCCTCTCATCCTCAGCATGAGCTGGCAAAACGTCAGTGCACAGGTTGCCCAGGAATGATCACCTTTTATATTAAAGGCACTCTGAAGCACAGTGAGAACTTCCTCAAGAACCTAAAGGTAACTTTTCAAAATAGATTTTTAAATTGTAGTGGTAAGACCTCCTTACAGCAGTTTTTTATCTCTCATTTCCACCCAACTCAGATGAATGTTTTTGTATCTGCGAGTCACACCCACAGACCTTTCTGTTATGAAATGCTTTGGGTTGGAAAATTACTGGTGCAGTAGCAGACATCTGAATATATTTATTTAGTTAGCTCTCTAAAAACTGCCATCAATTTGAGGGAGACAGAATGTCCTAAGGCATTGCCTCAAATTTATTTAAAATAAACCCCTTTTCAAATGAACTGTCATGTGAAACCTCTTAAGTAATGTGAAGTTAGTGCACTGCCCAAGGCTGTCCTGAAATCCAGTGTAGAAACCTTGGCGGGGCTTCCCAGCTACATCTCCCTGAGATAAGAGGGCAGGGAGGCCTTTGTCTTACTTTCACTGTGGCAGGAAGCTCTCAGGGGCCCTGGAGAGAGGCCTGTGTATCTCTCTCCATCCATTGGGGTCACATTTTCAGTTCATGCAACAGTCTCTGAGTTTTAAATACAACAGGTCTAATGAATGGGATCCTGATGAATCAAAGCCTGCTACTGTCTAGATTTTGTCCACCTATAAAATCAGAAAGATACTAGTATAAATTAATATATTTTAAGCCTTTGTAAAATTATATAACACTACAACATTAAACATTAAAAACGGGTTTTTTTCCTTCTACTCTAGGAGAAAGTTAAGTGGGCATGGTAATGTAATGAGTGATACTTATTAAGTCAGGATATATAACTTGGTAGACAAAGAGATTTTTTTTTTAAGGACAGCCACAGAGCTGGGTCTTAAATGTAATAATTCTGAGGTTTTTAGATCTCATGTTAAGTATTATTTTAGTATAGGGCCAAATCAGGAAAATATAAGAGATTCACTTTTATCACCTTTTAATAAGTTTTACAAGTTTATACCTACTATATCTAAACAGTAAAATCATTGTTAGGGATTTTATTCTCTTTTTTTTTTCCTCTGAGTTTCTTACCGAGTTTGTAGTTGATTCATAATGATTTCCATTTCCCATCCCTTGTGCCAGGGCCACTTTATTAAAAACATTTATTTTCAGATTTTAGTATTTTTACTTTCATGAAGATCTAAATTAATGTTTTCTTTGCCACAGTTATTTACTCTGGCTGAGAGCTTGGGAGGATATGAAAGTCTTGCTGAGCTTCCGTAAGTATATTTCCGTTTCTCTCAGTATTTTAGCTTTGATAGCAGCTTTAATGATTATTCGGAAAAGGAGTGTGAAAAAGAGACAATTCAGGATATTTCACAATAAATCAGAGCAGCCTGTCACTATCCAACCAGAAGGAACTTTTAACTCTGGAAACCCTGAAGAAGTCTGTGAGGGCTCCTTATCAATGAGCTCTGTCCTCCAAATTTCGGTTCCTTTCCTGTTGTGCCTGACTGACGGAGATTCTAGCAGTAAGTCTCTTTTAAACTTTGACCTCTGACCCAGGCCTGCTTGTTTTACCCCACTCTGCTTAGGGAGGGGTTTGGAGACTGTACTTTCAAGGCTCCCAGGGAATTGGAGAATGTGTCCTGATAAAGTACCTCCATGTCCTTGACTCTAAGAAAAGAACTCTGCTAGATACCATCAGATCTGTTTATTTTTTGTAAACCTTGAATGACTGTGCTATCTGCAGGATAAACCCAAAATTGAACATGGTATTTCTGACTGTTTATACCCGATCTAATTATATCAAAGCACCAGGAGATAAGAGAACATAAAGCAGCCTAAGATCAGTTCAACAGCTTGCTTTGCTGACAATTCCAGATTCAAAGTTTTGCTGATAACTCAGATGCCACAGAGGATTTTGTTGGCACCTTTACTTTTTTGATTGCGAAGCCTTGAAGGGAGATAAAAAGCAACCTGCCTCGGGATTCCACCAATTACTTAACTTTTGAGCTTCAGTTGTTTTCATCCATAAAATGGGATGAATTATTAAAATAATAATTTTGCTTATTGATTACCTGTCCCACCTCACCTCCCTGTACTACATTCAAGTTTTATTGTATGTCATAGTGACCATATATTGTAATTTTTGCAAGGGTAAATCAACATCATTTCCTAATAATTTTAAACTGCCTTAAATATTTGATATATTTCTGTGTTAATTTTCACAAACATTTCTATAATAAATAGATTCTATATGCATTGTGCTGAGAAATCGTTGGAATTACCAGAATTAGGTGTATTTCCTGCCTTCTCATAGTTATTTATTATTTATGGGGAATCAGGCATTTTTGCAGAGTTAAAGAAAATATGCTGAAATAGTGATCCAAGTCATTTAAGATAACACAGGTTTTTGTTAGACTTTCGTGATGTCTGTTAGTAAGTCTGGATGCACAAGATGGCACACTCAACATATGAAATTAGTTGATTTTTTCATAGTAATGAAGTGTGTATTACTTGAAGGCAATCTTAAAAATAGACCTCTCTGATTTATTTAGGGATTTGGTTTAAAGTCAGTTGGCCCTCAGATGCTCCAGCTAGACTGTAAACTCGATGCCAGGGGATGAGTGAATTTAGGTCAGGGCTTGTTTTTTCTATAACCCTCATTCTGTGTTTCCCAACTTTGCTGCAACCAGGGCAGCATTGCAATAAGGGGGGAAGGAAGCGGAGCCAGCATGTACTGGGTTGTTCTCGAAGCCTGACAACAGGTGTTAACTCTGTGTCCTTAAAAGAGTTACTTATCTTCTCTCAATCTCAGTTTCCTCAATTGTAAAATGTGTATCACACTGTACCCTGCTCTTAGGATTGATGTGAGGACATGGGAGAAAAAATCCTTGAGCTAACAATGTGGTTCATCGTACATACGTAACACATGTTAACTACTATTATGAATTATTATTATTATTTTTTAAAGATTTATTATTTATGTGTACAAGCTGGGGTACAGGCCAGAGGCATGGGGCGTTGAGAGGGTTTGCCAGAGAGAGTGGGGAGCAGAACAGGCAGATTGACCGAAATACACTGCTGAGGGGAGCAGCGGGCAAGGCCGGAGAGGCCTGCCGTGCCATGTGGAAATCTCCCCAGCCGGGCGTCGAACTTGCGTGGCCCCTGCCGACAGCTCCACAGTGTAGTGTTTAACTACTGCGCCACCAGGGAGGCCCTGAATTATTATTTTTTACTAGGCTTCTAGTACTTTTTATGTACTTCTAAATGCTTTCTGTATGTTCCTTCCATTAATGACTGACAAGCTTTTGAGATAGGTAATTTTTTATACACAATTTTTAGCCATTAAAAAAAAATGAATGCAACCAAATAGCTAGAAGAATACCTGGGTCGTGGTCAGCATACGATGATACGTGATAGTTATTGTCATTTCAGATAAGGAAATAAGCTCTGAGGACAGGGCTTTTATAAGCCCACACTGCCAGTATGTGAAAGAGACTGAGATTCAAATTCAAGTCTGTTGGTCTCAAAGGTCAAAGTTCCTATTTCTGTGTATGCCTCTCTTTTAGAATTAAAAAGGAAAAGACAGAACCGTTTTCAAGAAAGTGTTTGTGGGTAAGATTTCATTAGAGTGATGAAAGAAGATCTCCACTTACTTTGACCGCAATTGAGATTTTTTTCCATGAAAGTGAAATGTGACAGGAGACAGTTTAGGTATCGCTTCTGCTGGTGGTGTGTGCTGCACGCTGAGTGTTGGTGGGAGTGCATGTTAGGGCTCAGTAAGACTATAAGCCTCTCCGCCACGATGCCTCAGCTCTGAGATTTCTTCCTTTCTAAATTCTGGCAGTCCTTATTGTTCATACTTGTTTGGCATTTGCTGTTGACAGTTGTGTTTTATCAGTTGTCACAGTCTCTACCTCCTGCTTTGTTATATAGGGGAAAGAAACCATCTCATTCTTGGTTTGCAATTCTTACTCTAGTGCCAGGCCAATAAGAGGTGCTTTACCTTTAGACATGATGATGATGACGAGTTACTAGGTTGTTTTGAAAGTCCTTAGGGCTTCCAAGTAATGGATTACATACTGGCATACTTACTTAATGCTCAGTGGTTACATCTAGTTATCCTGGGTTGTATGATCTGCCTCAGAAGGTCCAGTTATTGGTTGATCCATTAATCTGAGGGAATTAATCTGGCAGGCCCCTGCTCTAAGAGGCTTTTTCTAATAAATCCAGCTGTTTGGTTGTAGGATATATGACTTCTGAAACAGTCCTTATTCAGGCAGGTATTAAAACTCATAAACTAGAAATGTTTCCTCCTATAGGGGGTGCCTGACTGGCACCTTCAAGTATTTGAATTGAGTTACCTTTCTGCTAGGTAGATACAACAGAAGATCTTGCTTTTCACTTGCAGTCATGACTAAAAAACTATTTCTCAACTTCTTATTTTTTTGACCTCAAGAAAAAGTATAGAGGTTTGAAGAATTTGATGTTTGGAGTAGAAAATATTTTAAGATAAATGCCATTTATGAGACAGAAATGTCTTCACTGACACAGTAGTTCAAAATGTGCCCGCTCTTTCTTCCAGGGCAATCATGACCCATGCATCAGTACCGAAGAGTGACAGAGAGAGCCTGGGAATCAGCGACACACTGATTCGACTCTCTGTGGGCCTAGAGGATAAAACTGACCTGCTGGAAGATATAGATCAAGCATTGAAAGCGGCAGTAAGTGTTTTTATTTTGGCGCGTATATGTGGGGAGTGGGATACGTGCATGTGTGTGTGTGCGCGCGCACTTTAACTTAGAAGTGGGGTGGCCAAAATATTTATAAAGAATGGCCTCCCTGAACTCTGAAGGTTTTTTCCTTCTCCTACAACAGACAGGTTTTATATATAAGTGAGGAACTCAGTCAAAGTGCATCTTTTAAAGATGGTGTATTCGGAAGAGTTCTTAGAGGAAATGAAATCTCTGCCTGTAGGTTTAATAACTTTTTTTCTTGTGCACTGTTCATACAGCACTCTCCAAATGCAAACCACAATTAGCATTCCAGAATTGCTATATAAGTTGCTTCCTGAGAAGATCAAACTTCTGAATAAACGGACCATTAATGAGCCTTCGAAGAATTTTCAAATGGATATTTTAAGGCACCTCACTACTTTTCACAACTGTAACCTTCCAGGATCATCTCTTAAAAACAGTTTCTTCTTTCCTTTATTGTAATTGACAGGTCAATTCTGTTAATATCTTTTTGTTAATTTTGGTATACATTTGCCTCTGGAGGTGAGATTTGTACTGCTTTTTGGGACTGTGTTCTTTTTTTCAGAGCTGAAGATTTGTAACGATCATGTTTACAATATGACGATTGATTTTTGATATTTTCTGAACAATTTAAATTATTAAATGAATTTCTTAAATCAAGTGTGATTTTTGCATATTGTTGAAAACAGGACTCAAAGCAACGGTTTACACTTAATTACCAGAAACCAAAAATCAGTACTTTGAAAGTCTATTGTAATATTTTACTGATTTCATGTTGTATGTAATAAAAAAAATAAATCTATCAAATGCATCCCCATGATAGTTCTGTATTATGTGGCATTAACTTGTATCCCTGGCATTAACTTGTTTTTTAATTCCTACCTCTTAGATATCTCAGCCACTTATGTTAATTTTTATAAATTCAGTTATATAGCTAGCATTCCCAAATCCTAGTGTTTACATATTAAATTATGAATTTTCTACATGACAGGTCATTAGCTACTTTGAGAGAAGCATTTACCTTTTATATTTTTCTCTGAAACAATAATAAATTTGTTGAGGCTAGAAGAAATGCATAAAGCAGACTCTTTTATAGTTAAATACATAGCAGGTTATTGTCAATAAGTCATAAGTCAAATGATTAGATCTTAAAAATTGTTTTTATACTAATGGCTTTCAGTCCTTTGCTGTTGCCATTTGTTTCAGTTAAAAATAAAATAGCATTGAACTTGATAATTGTGCTAGGTAGAGGCAGATATACACAGAATACACATTCTATGTCCTACTCAGATTCTGAGTTATATGTGTAGTGTTTTGAGGCAGGTCATGTCCCACTGTGGTTTCTGGGAGACCTGATCACTTACTATGTTAGCACATTGGGGTTGTGGAAATAAATGAAGTCCAACTAAAAAGCAGATGGTTATTTTCACTTTGCAAGGGAGTTAGCTCCTCTGTAATTTGCCCTTCCAGAGTCCCAAAGGCAAACAGAGTAGAAGTAATTGTAGACATTTTAATATCTGTTGATATGGATAAGAAATTAAAATTTCCATATTTAAAGCTGTCAGATCACTTTTAAGTGGATAATACTAAATCACTGACAGAAATGTTAAAGACAAAAAACAAGAACAAAAGCAGACAAAAGGAAGATTTGATAGTGTGAAAGATAAAGGCTCCCAGTGTGCTCTGTTAGCCTGGGGAAGTTGCAGGCCAGCTAACTAAAAATGGGTCTCCTGGGTGTGATTGGCTAGGGTTTCATATTTGGCTTCCTAAGCCTGGTTCTCATTTGAGAGCAAGGACAACTTGGGTTAACAAGGACATCAGGGTTAACGAAAGTGTTTTTAAAAATAAATTTCTCTTAGGAATTACACAAAGATAAGTAATTTTTTTTAAAAAAGAATTTCCACCCACAACTGAAGAAAAGCTGATTCCATTAGCTTCATAATATAACTATAAACTTGGGGGAAAAATAGGTGCAATAAAATAAATAATTACTTTTAGGATTGAAATTGAAGATTACTTGAGGAAACAGTCATATACATACACACACACACACACACATTTAACAACCATATTTGATTCAATGTTGACATTTGCTCACAAAACTAAAGTAAATTTGTTCCAGTGAGAGCTGTCAGATACTGCAAACACTCCTGATTTTTTGGGTGCTTTGTTTCTCTGACAACACAAACAGCATAGTACTGGGGATTAGAAGCTTCCAATTCTTTACTATCTTCACAGTAACTTTTATCTTGGGGTTCTTCAATTAGAAAAATGGCCAGTCCTGATTTTTTGTTTTTGTTTGTATTTTCTACTTACTAGCTTGTTTGTTTTCACACCTACCTGTTGAAGTACAAAGCACCAGCATAATCCATTTTCTGCAAAGAAGGAAATAAAGATTCAGAATGGTTATGTGACTGCCCTGTAGCACACAGTGAAAAAAAGTAACGGGCAGAACCAGGGTTAGAACTCTGGTCTTCTGACCTCTTATTTCATTGTCCTAGTGTACCATTTTCAGAACAGCATGGAGATTTCTTAAGCAGATTAGCAGCAAACCGCTCTCACAGAATTGCAAGAATAATGTCATCAAAGTATCATAATGAAAACCCTAGTTTCTAGTTAGGAAGGGCTATAGGATGATGAGTCTGTAGGAGGCATATATATTTTAGTCACATGCCTTATTTTATTTCAAATAGAAGTCCTACAAAGTCTAGGCTTGGCTTGTTCCTTAAGGAGTAGTTTATGAAATAAATGGAATGCAGAGTTGGGGACAAGGGCCTGGCTTTTTATATTCCTATATTTGATCCTTAGTTACGGAATGGGACTGGGAGGCAGACAAGGTGATGGTGGAGGGAGGATATGGGTAACATTTTTGGTGGATTGGTTCCGCCCAGCTGAGGACAATTTCTGGAGAAAGGTGAATGGGTGCCTTGGCCTGATAAAGGGGAGATGGTTAGCATGTTTCAATATCCACTGCAGTTAGTAAGTCATTCCTTGTTTGTTCATATCCAACAAGTTCCAAGGTTGCCTAAGAAAAGTAATCCTGACTATAATATGATTATTAGACCGTGGTGAAAGTGTTTCCTTCCTTCCTTACATATGTATGTTTTGCCAAAATGATTTTGTTTTAGAAAAAGTAGGGAGTTAGAGGAAAACAGAGTTGTTTAGAAATTTTAACCAGGTTTTCTCAAAAAGTAGAAATCAGATTTTCTGAGTTCAAAACCCACTTGCATATATGCCAGCTATTTGATCTTGTTTGAATAAACTTACCTAAACATCCTAAGCTTCAATATCTGTCCTTGCAAGTAAAATGCAGATAATACAGTTTGGTCCATGAGTTGCTGTGAGAATGAAGTGACATATGCATGTAAAGCAAGCATGCAGTAGACACTCAGTGCTGGTCACCTATTCCTGTGGCTCAGCGGCAACCATTGCAAAATTTCTGTGTATCTACCTACAAGTTCTTTCTCTAATTTGTATAGATAGTGTGTTGAATATTGGCAAATGGAAAACTGCCTGTACAACTCCTGTAATGGTTGAGATATAGAACACTGCTGTTGTTACTAGGCAACAAACTGGTTATCCTGGTGGTTCTTTTAGCCAAGGCACAAGCTGCTTCAGACAACTGGCGTGAGGATTTTTTTGTTGTTGTTTTAATCGAATATTGAAGAAAGAAATGCCAAGGGATCTGGTTTGCCCATATGTGATAATTAATATAAATTGATAATAGAATATTTTGAAAATACAAAGTAAGCTTAAAAATTTAATCATCACTAAAATAACAGTAAAGATAATTGAAATATGGTGGAAAGGTTTGAAATGCTTTTGTTTTAAAGGAGCCAAGAAAGGAAATTTGCACTTATAAATTCCTCAAATTGACTTTATTAAACAGTGTATGAATTGGTCATTATCCCATCTAGAAAGCAGAAAATTGTTCCAAGGAACTATAGAAAAAGAAAGGTTTTGAAGGTAATACAAAGGAGTCATAAATAGGAGAAAAAGCCCATTTCAGGTTTAGATTGCTTACCTATGGGATTGGGGATCATGTGGCAGATCATCTCATCTTCCTTTGGGGGATAGAAAGGGATTACCTCATTGTGCTGACCAGAAAATTCCACACATTTAGAAATTTGTATTGCTTTCTTTATCCATTCAAGGATTCCTGGGGGATATTGTAACCATATTTAGATTAGGTATTAAATCTTGGTGGATTAGCACAGAGAGCCCTATTTTGGGCCTTGTTTTTATCTAACACAGGTAAATCCCCAAAAGGAGACAAGTACATGGCATATACAAAATTTAAATTTCATTTACTAAAAAAATTTACTGGCATGAATTATTAAAAATGACTGTCATACCAGTCTTTCTACATCATTCCATCAATGGAGAAAAATAATATTGTGAAAATATGGCCACTACCTATTCATTCTCTGTAAGCTAATACAAAGCCAATCCTTTCTGCATTACTTAAATAAAATTACTTATATACATATTTATTGCAAATAAATAAACTAACAACATATTGACTATTTGTAGCTTCAGCACCTCTATTTTCAAATGATGCCCTGGCTACTTCCAGGTAGAACTCATGGTCCTCAATTTTCATTTGTTTTTTCACACAGGAATATTTATATATATATCATCTGATATATTGCAAAGCTTTTCTGTTGCGACTCTCCCCCTTTCAGTTCCTTTTGACAGTTTCTTGGCTGTTGTTTCTCAACCCATTCTCTTCTAAGTCTAGGGAAATATATATAGATTTGTTAATTTCTCTGCCTTAACAAAATCTGGTTTGTTACCATCATCTTGATCGTATGATCAATTCTGAGAACATATTCTTAGGGGAAAGGTTGGACAGAGTGGTGAACATTGTGTGAAATGTAGTGGGTAGAGCAGAAGGGATTTATAAAACATAAAACAATGATAGTGATTTTATGAGCTAGTGAGTTTTGGCATCTACACTGATTTTTAGTGAATGTTCTTGTTGAAGATGAGCTTCCTTCCCTCAGAGCACAGTTTCTTCTCTCATGAAGAGATCATCTGGTGTTTATGATGGGCAAATCTGCTCCACTCCAGGAAAAATTACATTGCGCTTTAATAATATTTCTTCTTAATGGAGACTCAAAATTGATGTGGAAGAAAATCTATGAGACAATTTTCTAAGAAGGTGAATTATTTCTGCAGCTGACAAGGGGAGCAATACATGACAGAAATAAATAAATGCTTTTGAGTTATGAAAAATCACATTTTATTACTGTTTTTATCCAGAAAGAAATTCCTTAACCCTTTGTGTGCCGGTGTCCTTTAAATTTACCAGCCATTGGGGCCGGCCATTTTCTGTGCCACCACATGAATGGTATAAGCATTCAATAAAACACACACAATTCCTGAACTACTGGATATTAAAAAAAACTGTAATATCTCTCATAAAACACCTTACACTTTCACCAAAACAATGTGTAAAGCTTCTAGACTGAGTACGATCAAAGAAATAGCTCCTAATAGTTCCAAATAAATCCACCATGGAGTGAAAAACCGGAGACTAGATGAACACGTATTAATACGTGAGTGGCCACCTGATACTGGTGACAAAAAACACGTACTAATACGTGAGTGGACCACAAAGTGTTAAGCATTTCTTAGAGCTATAGAAGGAAAAATACACCTAACCTCTGTTGTATGTTTTTGTAATCAAGATCATATATATGTCCTCTGAACAAGTTTTATCATTTTCTCTTCCTTTGCTTTTCTAGACTAGAATCTACTTGGGTGAGTGATGGCAGGAAGCTAAAAGATTATTTTCTTGGAGGTTTCTTTCAAAAAGGATCTTAAATTTCTAAATATTATCTCAAAATGGAGTAGAGACACATACACAAGATTGAATGTTTAAAATATGCCACATTTTTGTAATTTTTTAATTTTATATTTCTTTACTGTTTAATTCAATCAGAGCCTCAGAATTAAAATATTTCCTGACCTATGAGGAACACTGCTTCTTTGAATTGGAATTTTCATTCATTGTTTTTATTAACATCTGTCCAAATCTAATCCATCCTTTATAAGCCAGTTCAAATCATCCCTCCATGAAATCATTTCTGTAATTTCTCTACATTGAGATTCCATATTTCTGATTAATTTATATCTTTATACTGGGCTGTAGGCTTTGCTTATTCTTCTATTGTGTACTTAGAAGATAAAAAAATAGTTGTTGAATCGAGGTCTACAATGCATGATTTCATTAAAGATGTCTTTTATTAAATTTGATTATACTCTGCTTCTGTTTCTTTCTCTCTGTGTCTCTGTCTCTCTCCCAGCTGGAACTCAACTTATTATCTTTTAAATACTGTGAAGCCAACATTTCTAAGATCTGAGTAATTTTCAGAGTAGAACATGGGCTCTCTTAAGTGTAAATCAGTCTTTGCAGAATTGGATTAAGTTTTCTATCCATTTTCAACACAGACCCTTATAAATCAATCTAATTTATTGTGAAAGCTCAAGAGGTCTCTGTTTAGCTGGAAAACCATTCTTCTGGACACACTCTGGGCTATTTGCTATGTGGTTAGTGATATCCTTACTCAGTGGCACAAAAATAACATTCCCTGGTGCTCTCAAAGGTCATTAAGCAGATGTCTAATTATATTCTAAATTATATTTGGCAATACCACCATCAGATGGTTTCTTTCTGATTGATTATCTTTTAATTATTATTTCTCTACCCCTCTTCATCTTTATGGGTGTCTGTCTGCAGTAAATAGTTACATTTACTAGGAAATATTGCATCACAGAAGGTATTGATACTGAGTTGTATTTCCCAAGTTAATAATTTCAACGCGTGAACTGACTCTTGGTTATACATGTGAATTTTCCTCAGGCTTTCCAAGAGTCAAGAATGTGAGCTGGTGTGTTGAGTGGATTTCTCACCTCCAGAGGGGAAAACAATTTCCTTTGGACCACCAGGTTAATTTGCCCTGAAGAAGCCTGGAAAAGCTCAGAAACTGGAGCTAGCAGATATCCATAATGTAGGCATAGAGTAAAGGGGCCCCACATTGGGAGATATTTAGTAATCTGTAAAAGACCCACTAGAAAGATCTCATTTTCTCCCCATACTGGCTAATGAGATTTCTATTCCTCTTCACTCACAAGAACCTGGAGATTTAATTTCCAGAGAAAGTGAAACTGAAGTATTTACTAAAATAGACTGTGGACTGGATTTAATGTAAGACCATAGTTTGTTAATCCTGAAATCTATAACTATGTGTTATGTATGCATAAATAAATAAATTTTTGTAAAAAAACAAAACCCCAAAACAAAACAAAACAAAAATCTTTAGAAAAATAAAAAGACAAATATTAAGGAAGATAAGATAAAAAAATAAAGATATTCTTAAAGGTTAACATCCTCCTAACCTATGTTCCACAGGAGAGAATAATTAGAAAGGAAGAAATCATCAATTTGGTATTACTGGAAAATGCTTCAGAATTGAAACACTTGTGACTGCAGATTTAAAAAGTACATTGTTTTCAGTCCAGCAAATAATAACAAAGTGTTTCTAATGTAAGAGGGTGGTCCTCAGGAAAGGAGAGTGTCCCAGGTTCCCTGCCCCACCCAAAGGAGGGTGGAGCTGAGAAGGAGAGATAAGAAGCTGCAGAAGAGAGGAGAAACACAGAGGAAAAAAAAAAGAAAGAAGGAAGCAGGATGGAGAGTCAGAAGAGACACAAGAAACAGAGAGACATGTGAAGAAGCTGCACTGGCCTGGACTGATTGAAACAGATGTGGGTGAGAGACCCCTGGGGAGGTGACAGTGGCAACATTGATGTTGATTTTGGTTTTGTCCTTTAACTCCCAGAATTGTCTGGCTGTTTCTGACCCTTTTCTATGGGTCCCTGCCGAAAGGTGTTTCAGACTCATGGCAGGCTTTTGGGCCTTGCTTTGGGCCAATCCCATTTGGGTAGACTTTTGCCCACCAGGTGATGGGTAACTTTGGGTGCTTAGTTTAGAAAGTATATTCTTGTCTTTTCTGTATTATTACACTTGTATTAAAGTTTCTTTTCCACTTAAGGTCTTACATGTTTTATCTTGAAGGGGCGGATGGCAGAATCTATTTAAAAGGGACAGGTTTGGGGGTTCTGGGATGCCCCTCTCCCTGCCCTGTAACATTAAGGCTAATCATCATGGTATTTCAATACCAAAAAAAAGAATTACTCCAAAATTTTCTAGAACAAAGAAAGTTCACATACAAAGGATAGCATCAGAAAATAGAATAGCATCAGGTGTGCCAACAGATTTGAAAGTTAAAAGACTTGTATTTTATATCTAACAGATTATCAATCAGGTATTACAATAGGACAAAGTCATTGTCAGATATGTAATCTCCCTAATGTTTATCTCTTACACATCCTTCCACAGGAAGACACTGAAAAATATATCTTCAATAGAACAAACGAGTAAGCTAAAAAAAAAAAAAACAACAACAACAACAAAACACCAAACCAGGAAACACTGACTGCAGAAAATGAGGTGAAGGGGATTTTCAAGATGCCAGCAAAGGAACTCCCAGGATAACAGAAGGTGGGAAGAGCAGCCTGTCCAGATTGGAACAAGAGGTCGGGGAACAGCAAGGGTGCTGTCTCCAGCAGGACCTAAGGAATTGAAAACAGATCTGGCAGGTTTTGATTAAATTGAATATTGTGTTGCAAGGCAATTTAAAGAGTTGCTAGTGTGGGCTGGAAATGAAACATGAAAAAAAATGAGGCTAGCATCAATTCCTGGAAACAGAAGTTTGTACAAGGAAGTAAATACAATAATACTTCATGTGAATCAGCAGGTAATGAATAGCTACATAATTTTAATAATGAAATGTTTACATTCTGGATATAAATGAAAGGGGGGGGCGATGGAAGTAAAGGGGGAAGGGAGGGAGAGAGAGAGAAAATTATATTGGCCGGCATCAAAGAAAGGAAAGAAAGTGAGTGTTACCACATTGGAAAGTAGAAAATAGCTTTAAAATATGATGACTTGAGAAGAAGTGATACATACATCTTTTTTAGGCTTCTGAAAGTAAATATTAAAGAAAATGTTATAACTTCAACCAGGACAAAGAAGGATGTTGGACAAAGAGAACACAGAACTGCTTTTTTTTTGTTATGAGTCTTTCAGCATTTCAAAAAGCTAAGCGAATTGTAAATGTAATACTTCAATTAGGAGAATTAATTGAAGAGAGACAGGTGGAGGAGGGACATATGTTGGAGAGCCACTGGAGGAGACACTGGTTTTTTTTCCAAGATTTTTTTATTTATACATACAAGCTGGGGTGCAGGCCAGAAGTGTGGGGTGGTGAGAGGATTCACCAGAGAGAGAGAGAGTGGGGAGCAGAAACATGTGGGAATCTCCATGGCCAGGCATCAAATTCATGCTGCAGTTGCTCTGGATAGCTTCATAGTGCTGTGCTTAACCCGTTGTGCCACAAGGGCGGCCCCTGGAGGAGTTGCTTTAGAGTCATGTGGGGAGCAGCTCCTGGTCCTTGACAGAGACAATAGCAGTGGTTACACTGACCTCATGTTGGATTATGTGATATATTTTGAATTTTGAGCCTCTCCTGTCCCAGATCTCTGGAGCCTGCCTAACTCCTTTCTGGTGGTTTCTCGCAGAAGGTGCTGAGGCTTGTGGCAAGTCTCTGGGACCCAGCTGCCCTGCTTTGGGTGAAGTCTGTTTGACTGGACATTTGTCCATGAGGAGATGGATATCTTTTTGTGTTTTATTGGGAAAATATTATTTGAAATCATTTCTTCTTTCTCTCCTTCCCTCTCTCTC